>SNQJ01S0056457.1:41481-51697 GCA_010110895.2 Picea sitchensis | reverse complement strand
CTAGCATAGTTTAGACTTAAATCTTAAATTTTCGTATCAGGGGAAATTTAATCAGTGAATTTGTTCTAAAATACTTAACACATTATTCATCCTAAGGCCATCTAGGTTCATTCCTCTAACATCAACAACGCGACATTCCCTTCAGGACGCACTAGGTGCTCCAAGGGTGCCACTCGCCTCATATGTTCCCTTGCATGATGTGCCCTTCAAGATGCACTACGTGCTCCAAGGGTGCCACTCACCTCTTGACTGACTTGGTATACATCAATAACCCCTTGAGTCAATACTCCACCAGGTGAACTTGTGGGAGACTAAGGGATTCTAAGGAATAAGGCCCCCACCTTATTGCGCACCCCTTAGAATCATCATGAGCGATTGTTGCAGTCTACCCTCATGGCATCGTGGGTCCTCTCGAACTAGGTAATCGTTAACCTACAGTTCGAGCCACGACGGAAATGCCAGTAAGCTGTGGCAGGGTTGTTGTCCACACCTCTCCCTAAACATCTCTGGTATTCGTGCGTGATCCCTTTATTCCATATGTGAGTCTGGTCGGCAAGCTATCGTCAGCCTGCATCATCAACAAATCATGTCAGAACATATCCATGTCATATCATCCAATCAAATGCACTAACATCATAGTAAAAACAATCAAATCCCAATGGTACACTCCCTGACTCGATCCGGAGTCCAAGGGGTTCCATCGATGCCTCTACATCCTCGAGGTCCAAAATCCTACACACTTAGTAAAACCAAGTCAATAGCACCTGTCTATGTCAATGCAACAAAACAACATGTCATCAACCCATAACACCTCATAATCAAACCAAAAGTTTTAATAGCATAATAATCTGGATCACTTGCGAGCAAGTGTCCTAAAAAATAAGTTCGCTTAGTGCGCCAGAGCGGGATGTTACATACACCCCCTCTTGGTCTAAACTTCATCCCGAAGTTTCATAGTATAAATGTTGAAATAAAGTGTATCGCAGTATCATATGTCTATGCATCAAACAAAAATGGAAACTGCGGGCGCATATCATATGCGTCCTTTTAGGTCACCGAGTGCAGACTATAATTGTCCCACTGGACCTTGACCTACTCTATCGTTCGTCGTTGTAGCTATCGAATGTGATGATCCAAGATGCAGATCAACTCAGCTGTGAGCACCCCCTCATCCGATACCTGGAAGGAACTCATGTCAATAACATGCGTAGGATCACTAATATAATGTCTCAAAACAGATACATGAAAAACATCGTGCATACGCCTCGAAGAATCAGGCAAGGCTAGTCGATAGGCCACGGGCCCATTTCTCTCCACAATCTTGAAAGGTCCCACAAACCTAGGATAAAGTTTATCTCCCTTCCCAAACTTGATCGAACTCTTATACGGTTTAACCCACAAGAAGACTCGATCACTGACCTCATAACTATGGTCGACACGATGCGCATTGGCATAACTCTTCTGTCAATCCTGCGCTTCTTTAATCCTTTGTCTTATTGTTTTCATTTGATCTTCCATTTCTTGGATCGCTTTTGGTCCCACCAGGACCCTATCCTCAAGTTGATCCCAACTCAAAGGCGTCCGACACGGTCACCCATAAAGAAACTCGAAAGGCGCCATTTTAATAGTGCTCTGGTAACTGTTGTTGTAAGCGAACTCCACCAGTCACAAGAATTATTCCCAACTCTTTTGTTGGTCCATCACGTACATGCACAACATGTCCCCCAAGGTCTAGTTCGTTCGTTCGGTCTGCCCGTCAGTCTTCGGTTGATATGCAATACTAAAGTTAAGTTGGGTTCCCAAGGCCTCTTGGAAACTAGTCCAAAATCGTCCAGTAAACATCGATCCACGATCGGATATAATCCTCTTAGCCATGCCATGCAACCTCACAATCTCACTGATAAAAACTCTAGATATGTCAGGTGCCTGATACGTCGTACGCATAACAATAAAGTGAGCACTCTTCGTCAGAGTGTCTACTACTACGAAAATCGAGTCATGCCTCCTTTCTGTCAGTGGAAATCCAACAATAAAATCCATCAAAATAACCTCCCATTTCGATTCTGGAACAACAAGTGGTTGTAGTAATCTTGTTGGGTGTCTATGTTCAGCCTTTACCTGCTGACATTCTAGACATATGGCCACATAGTCGACAATGTCTGCCTTCATTCCCTTCCAGAAGAATAAGGGGTTAAGGTGTGCCCTCATCTTCGTGACTCCTGGGTGAGCCATGTAAATTTCTCTATGAGCCTCGCTCAGAATCAACATCCTCAACTCGTCGTTCGGCGGTACGTAGATCTAATTTTTAAACCTCAATAAACCATCGCTATCAAATGAAAATCCTTCAAATCTTGGTACCATAATTGTGTTTTGTCCGATAAAACCCTCGACCTCTTTATACCAGTCATCGTCATGCTATAAAGTTAGAATCCTTTCACATAGGTTCATCTAAAGAGGAAACACCGAAAATATGCACGGTCTCCGACTCAATGTGTCTGCCACTTGGTTCACCGTTCCTTTTATGTAAGTAATCTCAAAGTTGTACTTGCTAAGCAATTTCGACCAACGTCGTTGTCGCGTGTTCAGGTCACTTTGCGTAAAGATGTGTTGGAGTCTACAATGGTTAGTCTTTAGTTCAAATTTTCATCCAACAAGGTAGTGTCTCCAAACCTTCAAGGCATAAACGATGGCTAACAAATCCAAATCGTGTGTCGCGTAGTTCTCCTCATGCCTTCTCAATTTCCTCGAAATGTAAGCGATCACTCGTCCGTCTTGCATCCAGACCCCGCCTAAGCCTTCCTTGGATGCATTAGTGCATACCAAGAAGTCTGCGTCCATGTCACGGACCTTTAGTATCGGTGTTGTTTTCAACAATTCCTTGAGCCTCTGAAATGCTTCCACGCACTTCTCGGTCCAAACAAACTTCTTGTTCTTCTTCTGCAACTCTATGATCGGATTTGCTATCTTCGAAAATCCCTCGATGAATTGTCGATAGTATCCTACTAAACCCATGAAGCTATGCACTTCCGGGACATTCGTCGGCACAGGCCATTCCATAATAGCCTCGACCTTAGCTGGATCCATGGCGATGCCTTCACCGGAGATGACATGCTTTAAGTAGTGAATCTTCGATTGATAAAAAGAGCATTTGGACCACTTCTCATATAATTTTTTCTCTCGCAGACACTGTAGAACCAAGCACAAGTGCTCGTCATGCTCCTTTATCGTCTGTGAGTAGATCAAAATATCATCAATGAATACTTGGACGAACTTGTCCAAGTACTCGCGGAACACCCCATTCATCAAACTCATAAATACTCATGGGGAATTTGTCAGTCCAAACGGTAAAACAGTAAACTCATAATGTCCAAACCTCATCTTAAAGGTAGTCTTAGGGACATTATCCTCCTTGATCCGTAACTGGTGATACCCTGATCAAAAATCTATCTTTGAGAACATCGTCACGCCCTTCATTTGATCGAATAGATCGTCAATCCTCGACAACGGATACTGATTCTTCATCGTTTCCTTGTTTAGTTGATGGTAGTCAATGCAGAGCCTCCATAACCCATCCTTATTTCATATGAAAATAACCAGTGCACCCCACGATGACATGCTTGGACATATCAATCCTAGGTCCAGCAACTCCTTCAGTTGCATTTTCAACTCTTGTAACTCTAGAGTCGACATCCGATAAGGCGTTCTTTCTATCAGTTCAGTTCCCAGTTTTAGGTCTATGGTAAACTCCAATTTCCTCTCCAGTGGCATATCAGGTAACTCCTCTAGAAATACGTCTGCAAACTCTCTCACCACTGGAAGATGTTCTAGACCTTCCGCTACTCCCTTCTCATTTAACGCAAGGATTGCATAAAGCTTGCACCCCTTGTGCATGCTCTTCCGTAGTTGTAAGGAAGATATGAACCTTAGGGAAACTCCCTTGTTCCGTCCTACAATCATATGTCTCTTTCCCTCATCATCGACCAAGATCAACTGTTTCATCTTACAGTTGAGTATCGCCTCATGTGATTCCAGCCAGTCCATACCAATTACGACATCATAAGATTCTAAGATCGTGACGTACAGGTTGGCCATGGTGACAAACTCTCCCGGGTTAAGGATACATCTCATAACCTTTCCTCCAACCTTTTGTTTGTCTCCCGAAGCCATCTCTACGAAGCTAAACTCATCTTGTTCAACTTCCTTTACCTTAATCCTTTTTAGCACTGCACCAGAAATGAAACTCTCGGTAGCACCGTGATCTATCAAAATACTAAGGGTCTGTTCAGTGAAGGTACCTGTCGTCTCGAGAAAAATCGACTGATGCTCTACCTGGTGGTTATTCACTTTCCTGGATCCGATGGGCCTTACCCATATCTCCCACGGTAGAGGGTGCAACTGATCCGGACGCTCTAGTCCTCTCCACATGGCATTCACGCTGGTAGTGTGGCTCCCCACATGTCCAACACCCCTTCTTTGGCCCAGTAGTCCTGGTACCCGAAGTAGAAGATGACGGCCCACCGACCTGGAATCCTAGTCTATTTTGCTAAACAAGCCTAAATTGTTGCTACTACGGTCGACGTTGTTGTTGATGCTGTGGTACCTGACAAGGTGTCCACTGTTGAGGCATCGGTCATCGAGGTGTAGTGAAAGTGGATCCCCTCTGGAAGCCACGATATCGCGGCATATGTCTGGCTAGTGTATGATCCTACTGTGCTCCAGATGGCACCTGCCCTACTGGTCTCGCTGGAGTCCTGGTTTGACTCCCGCTAATAAGCTCCTCTTCTGCTATGAGGGCCTTCTGGACGACATCGTACAAGGTTTGAGGCATCAAAATCCTGACCTTTGCATGTATGTTGTCGTTAAGGCCAAACATGAACCTGTTGACCTTAAGTTTCTTAGTGTTAAGGTGCAAAGCATACCAGAGCAGCTCCATAAAACGGGCCTCGTACTCGAGCACCATACGACTGCCCTATCGTAAGGTGTTGAACTCGTTGAGCTGACGCTCAATGAATTCCTCTAAAAGGTACCTCTCTCGAAACCATTCCTCGAACAGTTCCCATGACACGTCTTTGATGGCCATGTTCAGCTATGGTAGGAGTGTCTTCCACCATACAAGAGTGCTTTCTTTCAGTTGGAAGACCGCCATGTAGACTTTCATGTTGGAGGTATAATCGCGAAGTGCAAAGCACATCGCCATGTTCTCTGACCATGCCTCGGTGGTTGCGTTGTCTGGGGCACCAAAGAACCTGGGAAATTTGACCTTCTCGAGTTCATGGTGAATTTTACCAGTACCAACCGGAGTGCGCAGAGGAACCTTAGCAGGTGTCGGTGCCCTGGCCTCATCTCTGTCTAAACGGTTGATCAGTGCCTCAGACATGCGCTGGAAAGATCTCATCATTCCAACTACATCACCCACTGCTATCTGCTCCTATCCGAGAACCTGCTTGTATCCCTGGGGGCTAGACCCCTTAGGCGTGGATTCTACTGGAGGCATCACACCTCATCCCCTAGCACCCCATCGTCTGCCTCCGTGGTGTCCTCTAACCATGATTACCTGCGTGAATACAAGTCAACTGGACTAGCAATAGTATAAATCAAATCATAACATTGAAAGTCGTAGGGATCCCAAATCATGGGTTGAACCCTCTCTGATACCATATGTAACATCCCTCCCGTTTAGTTACGACAACAAGCCTCACATAACAAGTGAATTTGTTTTGTGTGTGTTTGTGTAGAAGGGCAATAAAGACTTTATACTCAACGTTGTAACACGACAATGAACATGACGCATGCAACTCACGCGACAACAAAATAGAGACCTATCATAAAGCACATCAAGCAACTAGAAGCAATGTACGACACTCAACCGATGAAGAATAAGAAAGACTACCCGCCCATCCTTCCCTGCAATGGTTAGGACATCCAGGACACATAAGCAACGCTCAAGCCCAATTTCCTGTCGATTTTGACCATTTAAGGTCTCAAGGATGGCAACTGTTCTAAGGAACAAGGAGGTGTCTACATCCCACCCGACACAAGAAGACCAAGCCTACTAAGCTAATGACAAACATCCTAACAACCCAACGCACCCAAAATTCATTACACAAGTAACTAGAATCTCTTACAGTGAGCAAACCAAGAACATTAAAAGTTTACAAGACCAAGTACGAACATGAATTAGAATGAACATCAACACCCTCAATGGGAAGCGCAAGCTAAAAAAATGTCTTCGCCAATATCCCAATCAATCATCGAGTCAATCTAGTCAACAAATTGGAAATCTAATTTAACCTTAAAAGCAGCCAGTTAGTAAGTCCAAATCACGACTAAACAACAATTGGCAATTCTAAATTGACCTTAAAAGAAATCCAAATTAGCAAGCCTAAATCACGATTTAGACATTAGCTACGAATATAATCTAACATTAGTACGCTCTAACTTTAATATATAAACAACATTCACTATCTCAAATTACAATGTCTAAGATGATAATGCTATTATTGACTTGAACATCCAACACACCATCTAGCCATTTTTTTAAAAGTAGTAGGTTAACCAACTTCCTATTCACGTTAAGCTGATGAGTAAATGTAAGGTTAACCATAACTCCCAATTGGCTTTTCATTGAAATTGCTACCAGTCTACAACGAAAATTGCTACCATAAAAATTTCCATAAAAACTGCTATCATAAATATTGCGTCCATAAAAATTGTCGTAAAAATTTCAACCATAAATATTGCTACCATAAAATTGCCATAAAACTTGCCATAAAAATTACTACCAGTCACACCATAGGGATTGCTACAAGTCTACAATAATAATAGCTACCATAAAAGTTTCCATAAAAACTGCTACCATAAAATTGCCATAAAAACTACTCTCATAAATATTGCGTCCATAAAAATTGTCGTAAAAATTTCCACCATAAATATTGCTACCATAAAATTGCCATAAAACTTGCCATAAAAATTACTACCAGTCACGCCATAGGGATTGCTACAAGTCTACAATAATAATAGCTACCATAAAAGTTTCCATAAAAACTGCTACCATAAAAATGGCCATAAAAAATTGTCGTTAAAGTAAAGCCAATCTATGTTGTCTCAAATTAGGAATTTCTATCCCTAACATAAATTACAGTCATTAATAATTACTACCATCACTAACATTTAGATTTGCTGCCATTGAATTCAGTGTCATGTAATTATTTGACTATCATAAAATTCAATCATTGTCATTCCGGAACTGGTAATGCTATCTAAAATTAAATTGAAGCTATCAAGTTGCTAATCATTGTATCTAGGGTAGAGGGTAAACAGAGTACCAGAACCTAAAATTTGTTGTCTTATAAATCCAGTCACGCCTTAAACAATTAATTCCCTGTCACCCAATATTACAATCCTATTACTAGAGTTTCAACAGATACGTCTAGGTATCACAACGATTATAGATCATTGTCAATAACTTAAGTTGTTGTGTCACGTCGTTTTTTCAAAAAGGGAAAAATAAAATCGCAGTCAACCAGGAAAACAAGGGAATTGCTGGATTGACACACAAGAAAATCATTGTGAAAGAAATCGTGGGCATCACGGTATTTAACACCAAGAGAATTGTTGTATTTAACACGAAATTAAAATCATGGACCCCCCCTTCAATCAAAACATAGAGGAATCGCAAGGATCAACAACCCAAACACAGAAAAAGAAAACGTAGACAAGTCAATCTCTGTCCCTTGAAGGAATCTGCAGATTTACATCAACTAAGTGTTGGGTTACACCATGGAGTTGGCAGAGTTAAAAACAAGACAATATGAGCCACAAACTAATATCGCAGGGTAAAAAATGTGAAGTAGATACTAAAGCACAAACTTTAAATTGCTACCAAAAAAAATACGCAGCTAACCTTTAAATCGACTCACTGTCCAAAATCCAGTTGCTAGGTAAATTACACACTAAAGTGGATTAAAATGCTAAACTAGACTGGATCAATGCCCAGCAACTGCAAAGACAAAAACATTCTCAAGGAACAATCCAAGTATTGGGATTCAATAATAAAATCGCAGAGATGAGTGCAGAGAAATCACCCAAACACGGTAATCCACTATTTTGCTATCCCAACATCAGCACATAAAATTTCTGTCTCAATGTTAAAACACAAGCATGAGATCAATCACAGACAATTATATCTATCTTTTCCCATTCTGTCGGGATACCAAGAAAACGCAGACAGGAATAATTAGAACATTTTTCCATTCGGCAAGGATGTGGAAACTTAAGGATCATCGACACAAACCTATCCTTATCAATAAAAGTTGATCTCGTTGTTCTCCACAGTAATTGTTGGCTTTAAAATAAAACAATTCAATGACCAGCAAATAGAATAAATGTGATTGTTGGTAATGTAGGAGTAAAGGAATAACTCTACCATTTAATGACTGTCAATCTTAAATTTTTCCAAGCAACAAACCAAAATAATCGTCGAATTCACAAGGGTAAATTGTTGTCAAGGTATGAAATATTGCAGAGGTAGAAATTTACAAGCCGCAAAGATAAAAAAATGCAAAGTCACTCAACACCAGAAGGCGCAATAACAAACAATCAGTCAAGGACTATGACAAAGGTAGATAGCTATAGGTGGATCCTTCGCTCATCATCCTCACACAGAAAAGCACGGAGTTGAGATCCATAGGTCTTTTAACGCTAAGGCAATGACCATAGATCAAGATCCTGGTTGACTGCTCAGGCGAGGACTGGTGAGCTAGGGACGAAGGCTAACAACCATGAAGTTCACAATCACACGCAGTAAGGTGGTCAAGACATGCGATAAAATGAGGGCCAAGGGATTCAATCACCATCGAGCTAGGCTAAGGAAAGTTTCAGTCACCAAGTTAAAAGAAAAGAAAAACATCATTTTACCTTTCCATTAAATAAGCAGATCCGAGCATAAGTCCTAATACATTATACCATACAAAAATGAAGAGAGTGTATTGTTGCTTGATATCCTACTCCGAATGACGTCCCTCGTGCTCCATGCATCTCCCTCTCGCCGACCATCGAGACTTCACCGATACCTCCCAACCAATGCTAGGGGTACTCTTCTTCCCCCTTAGCCCCCCAAGCCACAAAGGGGCCATGCACACTATCTCGATATTTCGACTAGCTCCCAGCTCGCCTTGTAAGGCCGAGCTACCACTCCTCTCCGAGCTGGGTATCCCCAACTCCCACAAGTAAATCAGTCAAGTAGATATTTATGCAGCGTAACATTATGCAAACAGAAGTTGATCCTTCATCCTTCTCCCTCCTTCAATATATAGAGTTTCAAACTTCCTTTCTTTCCTAAAATCTCATTTAATTAAAATTTTAAAATAAATTCCTAAAAATTCTTCTCCGTACAAGTGACCCCCATCCCCTACATTCCTCCATTAATTAATTTCTTTAATTAGTTAATTATCCTATTTCCCTCACCCACCTAGAGTTACTCCTAGAATCACTCCTAGGTGTCCCCAAATTCCCTTACAGTTTTTAAAGGCTTTCCCCATTATTAAATTGCTAATTCAGTTTAAATTAGAAAGCTCTTAAATGGTAGATTCTTTACTAAGTTGACCTTCCGCATTTTCCCTTAAGTTCCCCTTTTTCCCCTTTTGTGTTTACCCCTTTTCCTAGTTTCCTAATATTTTAGATTTTCCCTCTTTCCCCTTTTTACTTAGAACTAAAAAAGGCAGGTGTGGAAATTAACTCCTTTTTCCCTTTTCTTATTTAATTATTATATTTTAAATTATCAAGTACTAAAACAATTAAGTCCCTTTTTAAATTTTAATCCAGTAGATTTTTTTTTTGAAACAATTAATTTTTTAATTCCTTTATGTCACAAGATTTAACGAAGATCATAATTATTATTTAGGTTGTTTTTATTTTTAATATTATTATTATTATTATTATTATATATATTTTTTTTTATAGAGAGACAAAATTTCACCACTAGCATAGTTTAGACTTAAATCTTAAATTTTCGTATCAGGCAACATTTAATTAGGGAATTTGTTCTAAAATACTTAACACGTTATTTTTCCTAAGGCCATCTAGGTTCATTCCTCTAACATCAACAATGTGATGTGCCCTTCAGGATGCACTAGGTGCTCCAAGGGTGCCACTCGCCTCATCTGTTCCCTTGCGCGATGTGCCCTTCAGGACGCACTACGTGCTCCAAGGGTGCCAC
>SNQJ01S0056457.1:10054-22618 GCA_010110895.2 Picea sitchensis | reverse complement strand
TGGTACTTTGGGATGACCTTCTTCTTCATACCATGCTTCCATTCATGGGATTGGTTGATTTCTCAACCATCGGTCCTTTCTCATTAACTGATTTCTCTCCTTGGGATCCGGAGAGGCTCATTATCTCAACAAAGGGAATTTGGGTCATTTGAACTAATGAACCCTCTCTACAATCTCCTCACTCTTTCCTCTAGTGATATCATGGCTAGTACTTCAAGGCTTCACCCCCGCAGTTAGTTATTGACAATTCAAACAATAATACATTTAAATCATTCCCATGCCACAACATGGTAATCCTAATTAATGATTAATTACAAGTTGGGGGAAACAGGGGTGTTATAATCCCCTCCCCCTTAAAAAGGAATATCATCCTTGGTGTTCTATCTCAGTAACACCTTTCATGCCTTTTATTGTTGTAACAAAATTCTAGAAAAAATTCAAAATTTAGCACAATACTCTTCTACACAGTGTGTGGATTTGTATCCACATGGATGTCTTGTTATCCAGGATCATTGTTTTTCCTAGACATATTCATTGTGTGCATGATCCTAATCAATAGTTTACAATAAATATTAGAGTCTCCTCTTTCTTGCGATCACTCACCCTCCACGCCCAGGCTCATGCATCCCCTTCTCTGTTATACAGTCCCTTGGGAAATCTATCTTGCCTTGCCAAGGATTTCTCGCACAAGAATAATTCCAGAGACTTCATCGAGCCTTACATTTGAGGCATCCCTCAAACTCGCTCTGTCGAGGAATCCCTCTGGCTTGTGTTATCTCAAAACATATTCTAGGAGATCATGGCTTACCATAGGGTTTTCAAGGCTCAATAGTAGCCATCTTTCATGATTTCATCTTGACAGCCTTCATCTGTCCTTTCTAGACAAATATTTTATTTTCACCAATATCACAGGTATACAAAAATTCATGAGACATCATCATAAATTCTAAATTCAGAATTTTCTTGTAAATCTGTCACTCACAGATTTCCAAATTCCACATTTTGTTTTTAGATCTGTTCTACATGAAACCAGATCCACCAATTATGGGACTTTCCTTCCCATAGCATTTTGGCTCAACAAACCATTTTGGTCTTTCTTATGGGCTTACAATACTTCCATACCCAAGACCCTTTGCTTCCTGCACTTTCAACTTCCATCAGCCAAACAAGTTGTTAGTTTCCCATGCACATATATTTTCATTGCACACTTGCAGTAGTTCACAAACAATTCTTAAATTGTGCATCCTAACAATCAAATCACTTTTATCTAATCAATATAAATAAAAACGAAATTCCATTCCTTACACATGCATTAGTTTAGTATATCAACTTTTCAAAATGAAATTCAGATATCAATTGACTTTAATGAATGTGCCAACATTCATGGCCATATTCATACCCAGTGCACCCTTGCATTGATTCTAGGTTATCACTTTTCAGGTTAGGTACTCTTGCCAAGGTGTGTTGGAATTCAACCAACTTATTACCATATGGATTATTTGTCCGTATTTATTATTTTAGCAAAACCATATTTTCTTCTCTGAATAGATCACAACCTTAAATCATCATTCATGAAACTCAAGGTTTCACATGAAATCCTTTAAGCATTCCTTGATTGGTCAATGCATTCATGACATATCAGTTCATGAATTCTTCCAAGGATTACAAATAGTCTTTACTAGTAGAGGTTCACACCTCCATCATTCAGGTTCTCCTTCCTGAATAATACCTTACTTGGGTATCCAAGTCATACAATTTCCTTTTAAAATTTCATGCATATCACTAAGACAATAAAATATTTTAGAAGGGGTTCTTACCAACTTTCTCATCCCAGAGAAAAACATAATACTCAACAAGAAAATAATTGAGGGCTCTCCCCTTCTTCCAATTCTTTCTACACCACCTGGGAATTTTTAGACCAATTGAGTTATCTCTAAGGTCTCACTATCTTTTATTAATCATCGATTCAACCAATCCTATTTAGTTAAACATACTCATTTATTCATTTAATCATACTCAGGGGGTTTACTTGCCTTTTTACCAATTGTACCGGTTTCCAAAATTGTTCTTTTAATCCTATGAATCTGTTACATAAATCAAGGTTCTTAGGGTGTGTTATCAGATTAATCAATACGTGTGGACACAAATAGATCTCCCTAACTTCCACAGGAAATTAGAACAAAATAGAACATAATACACACTTCACCTTAAACTTTACCATCATATAAACTAGTTTAATGAGGTACAAGTGGCATACCTTTTAAATGACACTTGATCCTTGCTAGTATCTTCCTTGTGGATCCTTCCTTGATTTGGTATAATAGTAATCATGTTTAAGAATCACAAACAAAAAAAGAGGGAAAACAAAGGTACATGTATTCTAATGAAGTCTATGTATATGATCAAAGAATTATACAATAAAAGACTAGATGCTTATATAGGGAGGAAGTGAATTACTATATTAAATGAATAGAAAGAAGAGAGTACAACTCATGCCTTGATGTTGCAAGGTCCCCTTTCGATGGCTCTTTGCTTCAAAACACACACCTTTTCTCCAATTCCTTGAATGAAGAAGATCCACAATTTGACTTGAAGAACTAAAGCAAAGCTCCCAAGCATAATCTAAAGTAGAACTCTCCATACAAATTTTATCCTATTTAACCTTATCCTTTTCCATGAGAGATCCCTCTTTATATTGTGTTAAAGAGATATATATGAGGATATTAGGATGATCCCACCAAATCAAAGAAGCAAGCAAGATCCAAACCGATCGGAGGCCACCTCATCTTCTAGAACATTAGTGAAATTTGACTTTTCTCATTTTTTAAGAATTGACGCACCCTATGCACAAGAAGCATGCAAGGAAGTCACAGTCCAAGTTCAGGGAAGAGTGCGGCGATTAGGCATCATCACACCCCATGCATATAGCAGGGTGAGGTGACCTTCCTTGACATGGTTTTTTAGAGAGGAAATAAAATCACTTCTTCCATGGAGAAAGTCTTCTTTTAATATTTTCAGGGAACATGAACACATGTTTTTAGGTGATCACTGAGGTGACCAAAATAATGTGTAACAAAATGACCCCCAAAGTATAAATTTGGAACTTGTGACAGCTAGAATACTTTGTAGAATGTGTGTGTCAAAAACAAGGATCTCATCGATTAGGAACCTGCAAACAATCAATCATCTGCATAATATCATACCATTTATGAGGTATGAATTCCCATGCTCATAATACAAGTGACTCTAATCATAAGTTTCAAGTGATTCATGGCCACTAAACATACACTTTGGATCCATGCCATCATAACTCGGCATAGCACCCAGGAATACACTGTGGATCGATGCTCTAAAGAATTCAAATTCAGACATAGCCACGAGACATACACAATGGATCTATGTGTCAATACTAATTCATGAATACTCCATCACAACTTGGATCAAAATAATAAGATTCAGGTCTTCATTTCCATCATATCTAAGTATGAATCTAACCATGTGATTACAGGTGTTGAAGTTGAACATGGTAGAAACCACTTGATTACCGATCATTAATGAAGACTGTTAACAAGTGCGAGGGAAAAAACCATTGATGTAAATGAATCCCAAGGTACCCCAGTACAATCCAACGAATGTGAATAATTGATTTGAAGTCGAACACTCGATAGAATATTCCAATCAGGGGTCAATTATGTGAACCCATTGTTGAAAGCGAAAAAAACTGTCATTGAGGCACGCAGGCTCTAAGGTACTAAATGATTTCTAAGCCTTGTTCCTAGATAATTTGTTGAAGTTGATAGGAAAAGACTCATCACAGGAGGGCCTTAATGCATCCCCCATCAATGACATGAAATATGTAACAGATTTGAAGTATATCAGAGTACAAAGTGATTTGGAACTTACACAGGGAAGGTCGACATGGTAGAAAATTTATAACTGCAGATGGCCAACTCAATAGAAGGATTGTTAAGGTTGGACTTCTCTTGAACATATGAATGACATGAAAGTGGTCTTGGTATCATCGAATCAAGTAGGACCCAACATATGAACTTGTGGATGGTCAAACGAGATAAATGGATTTCCAAACCCGGATACAATGATGAAGGGGGGTGTCATGTTCAAGAGCGACTATTACTACCACTAACACAAATACAAAGACACCTTTCTTTCCCAATTTCCCCCTACCATTTATGGCAAGTACCTCTTTATTTTTATGCAAGCTTGAGGAGGATAACATATGTTTGTAAATGTAAACTCATCCTTCGGATGAGTCCCTCGGAGTATGTTTAACGAACCCTAAGAAGGAGTGGTTCAATACCATATGGCTCATTAGATGTTTGTTTAATGAGTCCAAGGAAAGAAAACTCAGGGGTTTTTCAATTTTAGAGAGTCTGAAAAACACTTAAAAAGGACTCCATTAGGTCCTTTTTCGTAAATTAATTTGACCAAACCGAAAAAGTGATAACCTACCGCTCATTGGGTGTTTTCTTCAAATACTTTTATGAGCGTGAAAAGAACAAGGTCGCTCGGCCATATTTTCCTATTTAGGGAGCTTGAAAAGAGCTTAAAGTATAGTCCATAGGTTTTGTTTTTCATGTCACCATTACGAGTTCGAAAAAGCGACAAAAGACTACTCGGTTACATTCTCATGGTTTCACGAGCGTGAGAAAGAATTAAGACTCTCCTCACAGTTTTTCCTGAAAAACCCTAAAAGGATGTGTACATGCAGAAAAAATAAACCAAAAAGGGGTGGACCCTTGCTCCAATGTCTCATCTTTAGTATTTTCAAACATTTCATTTGTAACTTTACCCAAATATTGTTCTGAATCCCTTTTTCACCCCAATTTTCAACTGTTTATTGTGGAGCACATGATGAATCATTTCATGAATCGTCTCCACTAAAGAGGTAATATCATTCTCCTTCATCTTTTCATGGTTTAAAAATTGATTTTCATTGGTTACCTACCCGTTGAGGTTGTCACAGATGCCCTATATCGTCAGCTGTGATGATCTAGGATCATCGCAGGTGACCCTATAGGTAGGGTGTGACGATGTCGCACTGAACGAATGCATAGACCTACGACGTCTGCAACCAAAAACTTGAAAAAGATTAACCTAACTATAAAACACCCCCAGGAAAGAATTTTATATGTCTAATCTCATCGTATGGTTCCTTGGCAAGATTTTCTTGGTTAAAATGATGGAGTGGTGCAAACGATAGAATGAAGAAGAAAATTACTTCGTTGGGAATGACCCGGGAACAATTATGGCTCTCATACAATGTGGGTTACTAAAATTCTTTAGGATTCATGGCATGAGAGATCAGTTGAGACTACTGGAGTACTTGGTTCACATGTGGGATGTGAACGAGCAAGCATATCACGTGGGTGCCCACACAGTCACTATAGATATTGAGGATACCTATTTCTCGACAAGACTATCTTGTTGTGGTTCATGGGTGACACTTACAGGCAGCAGGGGTGGTAGTGAGCCCATGGACTACTACGTCCGCTATCATTGTGTGTCAGGTACTGAGAAACATAGAGGCAAAGTAGCTATCAGGGATGTCTAAGTATTTCCTTTTTAGACTATCCTCTATACTATTACTCTCATGGTAGGGAGTGCATCTCCTCATATGGATTTGCAGAGCCATTTTTAGTATGCCATAGAATATATGGAGCCCAGAGTCTTCAACTAGTGTGAAGGGGTCCTAAAAAGCATGAAGAAGCAACTTACCAAGTGTCGAAATAGTGGGTTGAAAAAATTTGAATATGGGTATATTTTGGTATCCTTCTTCCTAGAGAGGGTCTATGTCCTATGCCTGCAGGTGGTGTGGGTTATACCTGCTCCACAGGATCCAAGGATGAAGAGATGGGTAGATCTCATGGCCCAACATTGAGGTGTTCCCATAATCAAATATGACGATGTCTTCTTCCAATGGTTGAGGAATCAATTGCTCATGGTTGAATATTATGCGTATGCCAGAGTGGATTTTCATGGAGACCTAGATTTGGCTCTTCCTGGCGGGTCCCAATGGGGAGACATAGGTCAGAAGAAAAAAAAATTTATATAATGTTTTTGCTATTTTAATGATATAACATGTTTTTTGTGTTATTTATCTGATGATTAATAAAATTCTCTCATCAATGCAGATGTGGGGCCTTATCGTCCACTAGTATCATCTCCCATATAGAGGCGTGGAGAGAGAGGTGTTATAGTAGGAGTGGTTTTCACAGACCTCAAGGTTGTAGAGCATAACTTGGAGGGACTGACCATGCACATCCCTGACACTATTGTGGATGAGCTCCCTAGGCATTACCAACACCACACAATGGGCATATCCGCATCTATCGGTCAACTTCTCCATAGAGCAGCACGGGCAGTTGTCTGCTATAGAGAGCAACATATTTGATGTTTTTTGTATA
This sequence comes from Picea sitchensis, assembly GCA_010110895.2. Classification (NCBI taxonomy): domain Eukaryota; kingdom Viridiplantae; phylum Streptophyta; class Pinopsida; order Pinales; family Pinaceae; genus Picea; species Picea sitchensis. The sequence continues at coordinate 16,193 of SNQJ01S0056457.1, read as the reverse complement.
TGAAGCTGTGAGCTTCACATTTTTTATATTTTGGTCTTCAGACAAGAACATTTTTTGTAAACGTTTATCGTTATGAATATGAGGCTCCTATCAGCTTACTTGTTTTATGTACAAAGTGTGATTGGATTTTATAAATGTCTCAAATGTCTGTATAGCACATAATTAGCCAATGCATTTGTCAATGTGTTTAGATGTCTAGGAATGTCTTGATATTCAATGTAATCAAAATGATGTTCCAAGAGGTGAATTCGTAAATATACCCGTAACAAAGTAGGACTCCGGATGGAATAAACATTACTCAAGTGTAGTAATACTAACTGTGAATCAAGTCATACAATAAGATGATGGATTCCAAGTGAAACAATGTCAGTTAACAACTCGATAAATGCACTGTATTTCGTGATATTGTTAGTCGCACAACCAAGGAAAACACCATGTAGGTGCATAAATTGTCCAAGCAACAGATGTTGAGTTTTGAGTACTGCGACTAGTGCCATTAGCGAAGCCAATGTAGGGTATAGAAGACATCGACATCTAGAAACCAATCACAATACAAGGTAAGCAGCTGAAGGGAGAAACCAAAAATGAAAAAGCACACAAGAGCATGATACACTAAAAATACACAACACTCATGCAAAGATGATTTAATCATAGTACTTCTTCAATTAAAGCCCATTTTTGGGTTCACTCAAAGGAATTCCATCATAATCTACTAGGTCATAAGCCCCTTTCTCCAACACTCACTTCACAATATAAGTACCATGCCACATGGGCTCGAATTTACTAGCCCCTAGCAAATCACGATCTTGTTCGTAAAGAATAACTATATCACCTTCAAAAAATACACGTGATTTGACATGCTTGTCATATTGAGATTTGACACACTTTTTCTGAGTTTCAATGACTAAGGCAACATCATGACGGGCTTCATCCAATTGCATCAAATACAAAAGACATTCCTCTTCAGCTAAGGTGTTAGGGAGAAGTTCGACAACTAGTTTCAAAGATGGGATTTCAAATTCAATCGAAAAAATTGTTTCAATACCATATACTAACTAGAAAGGTGTGAATCATGTGGTAGACTTAACGGATGTCCGATAGGCCCACAATGCTGAGAAAAACATTGTGTGCCAATTTTACTTGTGAATTCCTACCATCCATCGAAACATAGTAGTGAGAAATTTGTTGATTGCTTCAACCTGGACATTAGCATGTGGATAACAGGGGGTTGAGTTTTCATGTCGAAGACCCAACTTCCCAGTAAGTTCAGACATCATGAAATTGTGAAAAATACTATCGTGATCAGTAACAATGGATTGAGGGATACCAAATATAGTAATGATATGACTGAATACGAACAATGCTACAGTTTTCCTAGTATTATCAAATGTAAGCATCGCCTCAGCCCACTTAGTGAAATAATCCATAGCTACAATAATGTATACATGCCCCCCGACTGAGTGAGGGTTACATGTCATGAATTCAATGCCCCATTTAGTGAATGTACAAATGGAAACTACAGGGAGAAGAGGAGCAGGGTGAGATCAGATCTTATTGTTGTAGGTCTGAGAAGCATGGAATTTTTGGAGACAATAATGCAATATTTAAACAATGAAGGCTAGAAATAAATAGCTCATAAGATCTTTTGGACAGTGGCATACCCCAACATATGACATCCACATGCTCCAGAGTGACAGTCATTTAAATATTTCTCGGCTTCATCGTAGGTGAGACATCGTTGAAATATGGAATAAATACCACAACGGTAAAGGGTATCACCAAGGATAATGTATTGACGGGCTTGATACTAGATACGACAACAATATGTACTAGAAATATTAGGCTGGAAATTTTGGTTCTGGAGATAGATGATAATATCTATGTACCATATGTCTTCAGTACTGATCAGAAAGAGGGATTTGTCAAGTAAGGAATCCTTTGCCACAATTTCCATCTTAGTAGAGGGAAGGTCACATATCAATTTGGAAAAAAACAAATACTTCTTTGACTTGGCACATTCAAACTCCAAATCAAACTCCTGGAGAATAACTATCCATTTAGAGTACTTTCCTCCCAGCAGTTGTCATGTAAGGACATGTTGCATGGGGTTGTAATCGAAAATGATCACGGTTCTGCATAATAAGATGTAGTGACAAAAACATTGAACAACTTGAACAACTGCCAAGGCCAGTTTCTCCACATGTAAATATTTGGTTTCGGTAGTCGTGACACTCCGACTCAAATATTATATAACATGTTCATCATGTGAATCATCCTCTTGGACTAAAACCATAGCAATGGTAGAGTCTGAAGTAGCTAAGTATAGAAAATAATCTCGACTATAATCAAGTGGAAACAGTATTTGTGTACGGGTTAAGGCAAGTTTCAAAGCTTCAAAGTCTTTGTTTACAGTGTCATCCCATACAAAATCATAACCTTTCTTGAGAAGCTGAGTAAATCCTTTCATTAATTCAGCATAATTGGGAATGAATCGACGTAAAACATTTTCCTTCCCTTGCAAACTTTAGAGCTGGCATAATGTGGAAGGAGGAGGTATATTAAGAATAGCCTCAACCTTCAAAGGGTATAATCGAATTCCATGTATAGACACGAAAAAACCAAGAAGTTGTCCGGATTCCACACAAAAAACACATTTGTGTGGATCCAAACATATGCGATAATAACGAACACATTTGTGTGGATCCAAACATAGGCGATAATAACGACAACGTAGGAAAATGGCTTGTAAATGTGTTGGGTGATCTTGACGATGCATGGAATGTGTCGGTAGATCATCTGGATAGGGTTGGATGATGTGCTTAATGTCATGAAAAGTGTAAGACATAGCGCACTGAAAATTCACTCCAACGTTTTTGAGACCAAAAGGTAGTCTTATGTTGATCCGTAGGTAAAATATTGATTTGATCATAGCTGGAGAAACCATCCATTAAGGAGAATATTTCACTCCTGGCACAGTCGTCAATAATCTATTCAACGAAAGGGGTTGGATAATTGTCTTTGAGACAAGATTTGTTTATATCCCTATAATCTACACAAACATGGACCGTGCCTTGTTTCTTGTTAACCAGAATAAGATTGAACACCTAATCGATCAAAGCCACATGATAAACAAAGCCAGATTTAAGAAGTTTTTCAACTTCAAGCTTAATAGCAGCGACTTTACGTGGATGTACTGGGCGAAGTTTCTACTGAACGGGTTTAGCGTTCAGGTAAATCTTAATCTCATGCACAACAATATCATGATCAATACTAGGAATTTCTTCATAACTCCAGGAAAAAACATCACAAAATTCTTGGAAAAGGGATTTATAAGTGCAAACCTCATCAGTAGAACATGAGGCACTGATATGAACATTTTCCATGACCCTGGGTTTAACCGACATGTCAAGAGGAATGGTAGGTGAAAAGTTACTCAAGTTCCCTTCATACAAAACATCATGTGTTGACTCAAGAATAGAAGAAATAACAACAAAGGTAGACAAAGTCGAAATCCATTGGTAACTCTCTATGGTCTCATGTTCCAGGAAGAGAATAGAACGATGATTCCCATCATCCCATGGAGTATCTTCCATGGACATGGTCATGGTGATCATCCCATCAGTAGGAAAGATCGCGTGGAATGGATCAAGAGATGTATCATCGAGAGAAGGAGGAGAAGGAGCTTCTGATTGAATAGCTTAATAAGTTGATTCCACTAGACTTGAAGGCATTCGATTGTCGTAACGAAGACAATCCCCAGTGCTAGGTACTATCCATGTGTCATAAGACTCATGGTTTTCATGAACAGAGGTTGATATCATGTTTATTGAGGCGATAAAAGGAGGAGGAATATCCGGTGGTGGGATAGGAAATGTACCCATCAAGGTTGAATCTTATAAAAGACCCACGCTAACATTCTCATAACCAGGAGGTGTTTTCGAAACAAAAGGTACATTGCTAGTACATGAATCAGAATTAAAGAAGGCCATTTGATCAACAGTAATGAATTTTCCTTGGTGTTGGAAATGTAACACATGGAAAATAGTAGAAACAACTACGCGCATGGAGTCAATCCAACTACGACCAAGAAGAAGGTTGTAATCGAGAGGTGCATCAAAGACCTCAACCTCAACATTAACGACCTTGCCTTATAACATTATAGACAACGAAGGAAGAACATTGTAAGGTTTAAACCCTGTACCATTGAACGCCTTAAGAGTATTGTGTGACTTGGTAAGGGCAGGAGAGCCAATATATTTCCAACAAGTAACGAACATAATGCAAGTCAAGGCTCCTTCTTCAATAATGGTTCGACAATTATTCTTATTTTCTACAACAACTTGGATTTGAAACGCTAATAGAGGAGGAAACCTTGGAATATGATCTTCCAAGTCAAAGATTGTTAAATTATTATCAATAGGATCAATTCCACTAGTATCCTTTAACGGAGCCTTTTGTTGAGTAGGAAAACTTTGAAGGACTTTGAGAGCCGACATCGTAGAAGTTGATTGCGCAAGGTATTCTACAATACTGTAGTTTTTGGCAGCACGTGCATGAGGATTAAATGAGGACTTCCGAACAACTCCATTAGGAGGAGGACAAAGAATTGTATCTAGGCCTGGTCATTTGAGATGAAGAGGAATGTTTGGAGGTGAAGTTGGGGGAGGTGGTTGAACCAACGGAGGCGGTAAATTATCAACTTTCTCTTTCGAAGGAGAATAATATTTGGTTTGAGTTGTGACTGCAACTTCGTTCTTATTGGAGTCACATGTTAGCACTCTGTAATTTTCCCAAGGCTATGGAGGCAATCACTGAGGTAAAATAAAACCACTTGGAGTCCTGGATCTAACCCTCCAAGACTTAGAGAGGGCTCTCTTTGTCTGATCTAGCTTTGTTTCTATTAGATTTTAGGCTAGTTAGTATTGTACAGAGGTTTTGATTTAAATAATTGGATAGGAGCAAAGAAGAGGAACCATTGGGCTATGGAGTCACAGTTTAGAATGGATCAAAACTAGGTCATGACAGTCTAATATTGTAGGGAAAGGTAGGCAAATCCACTGGATATTCAATATTTAATTCATGGAGGATATGAAAAGGTCTATAAGTCAAATAAAAAACAGAGCAATCAACAATTTTGTTTTCAATCTTTAGTGGAAAACATAGAAATTATTCCAAGCCAGAGACAGAGGGTACATTAAAACAAATTATTCTCTTAATATTCTCAGAACAATTCAGAAGGTAAGAAGTAATGGTGATAACAAAAAAATAAATTTACAAAGAAAAGATACACTTCACCAATGGAATCTGTCACAAGAATCCTACAATGATTACGTTGTATTATTGGATTGATGAACACGGGAAGCTCTGTGAGTTGCTTTACAAAAATTAAATCATGGTCTCCAAATGAACAACCATTGTACATTTGAATTATAAAAATATGTAGAAATATTATCTCCCAAGATCAGGAGGTCTAATTCAACAACCTTGGCTAAAAATAGAAACCAATCCCTGAAAAATATTGAACTGTTTGCCATGAAAGACGGACCGAACTGCTGAAAATAGGGATCAACTCAGACATTTGTATATTTAAAAATATGACATCTATGTGAAAATGGAAAGAGGTTATTTTATATGAGTTTGTATTGAACACAAACATCTTTCGTATTTTCTAAATTCATCTTTGGCTCTCTTAAACAGCTGTCGCAAGATCGTGACCAAAACAGGAAAAAATGGAAGCCTGAAAAATAGGGCTCAGAGATGGCTTCTATTCTCCCAACTGCTGACACCTATGTAAAATCTGGGAGAGGTTATTTGTTTTCCTCCCATTCTTAACAAAAACCTCTCTCTTATTTTCAAAATACATTCTCGTTTTCCTAGAATAACTCTCAGAAGTGGATTGGTAAAATTGGTAAAAAACGGTTTTTTTTTTGGGGGGGGGANAAAACAGGAAAAAATGGAAGCCTGAAAAATAGGGCTCAGAGATGGCTTCTATTCTCCCAACTGCTGACACCTATGTAAAATCTGGGAGAGGTTATTTGTTTTCCTCCCATTCTTAACAAAAACCTCTCTCTTATTTTCAAAATCCATTCTCCTTTTCCCAGAATAACTCTCAGAAGTGGATTGGTAAAATTGGTAAAAA
>SNQJ01S0056457.1:0-10004 GCA_010110895.2 Picea sitchensis | reverse complement strand
CTGAGTTCACTATATGGTGACATGTGTCCTTGGTGTTTTTGGATATCAGAGCCCCTTTTGGTTGAGTGATGTAACGGGTGGGTAGTAAACTTAGGATATAGTTTTAAAATTTTATTAGTTTTTACTTTATTATTATTTGTTTTATTATTTTTATTGTATTTTGTATTTAATGTTTTTTTGTTTTATTTAATTTGATTTTTTTTTTTTTAAATTGTTTTAGATTATTGTTTTTTGTTTTTATTATATGTATTAATTTTATTTGTTTTATTTAAGTTTTATATATGTTTAATAATTTGATTAATTATTCTTAGTTAATAATATTTTTTTAATTTTAATATACTATTATACTAACTTAATTTTTAACCTAAACAAAACTAACCTAATTACTAATTATTAATTAATCTAATTATTCATTTATTACTAATTATCCTATTAAAATAATCTAATTAAAATAACTTTATTGGGATAATTAGCATTAAAAAATGCCACTAACCATTTATTACTAACCTAATGTTTTTTATCCTAAGTCTGTTTATTCATGTAGGGACGAAAATTGGTGGAGGGGTGAAGAAATGAAGGGCGAGGGAATGAAGGATGTAGCAAGGTGATGAAGGATCGGGCGAAATGGATGAAGTGAGAAGTGAAATCAACCGAGTCCATCAAACTAGATATCTTCATCATGAGATCAATGTTAAACAGATAGTTGAATAAACAAATCACCTGTGATTATAGGACCCCAACATAGACTCCACCTGGGGATGACAGCTCTTTCAGGAGGCCACAAGAACCACTGAACTATGAACATGTAGGCCAGTGCTTTATTCGTTGGGATGATCCCAAAACGTTATTCTGCAATCTGTACCTGTTATGATCTCTCAATTGAAACCAAATCAAATTGAAGACTGAAATTTCAAAATTGAGATTGAAAAATCATTGAAAGGGATGCTCAAAGAGATGAACTTATTTGCACACTGCTACCTACCCTATACTATTGAAAATCATGATAAATCAAATAATACAAAAATTCCAATGAAGCCAGTCAAGTAGTTGCTGAAGCAAGTGGACTGCTTGACTGCTTGTTAGCACAATCAAGAGGACAACTTGACCTGTTGTCCACAGAGTCAAAACTGCAAAGTGTAATGACCACTGCTGAAAAGATGATTGATCTTTTATGCTGAAAAAAGATTCCATGTAGTCTACTATGGGATCAGGAAAGACATGACCTATTTCTTGACTTTCAACAAATTTATGGTCATAATTGGGTATGATACATAAGATTTTTACATCATTATACAGTTCTTGAGATGGATGCAAATTTTCTGTTGAACTTTGAAATGAAACTCCTGCTGAAACAGACCATGAAAGAGACTGCCTAATTATGTCTATATCATAACTGATTTTAAGCTCATAACTGGAAAATGAACCATGACTTTGAAAACACAAGTCATCCAACACATCAGATATTGGATCCTGTAGAAATTGGGATGACTGCTTCATTGGTTCCAATAAAAATTTATGATTTTATGTGTGCTTATCATCCATGACATGATTAAACTTTTTCTTCAAAAACTGAAATGAATTGAAAGTTAATGGTATAGAGTTATAATGCATTAATTCATATTCTATCTCAGGATCTAAGCTTTCATCTGGAACTTGAAAATCAATGTAGGTCAAGGGCTGCAATTTTGGGTCTAGAATAGATTCCATGCCATCAATGACATCTTCACAAATGCTTTGTGTATATCCCTATAATCTACACAAACGTGGATCATGCCTTGTTTCTTGTTAACCGTAAAAAGATTGGACACCCAATCAGTCAAAGCCATAGGATAGAAAAAAACAGATTTAAGAATTTTTTCAACTTCAAGCTTAATAGCGGCAGCTTTACGTGGATGTATTGGGAAAAGTCTCTGCCAAACAGGCTTAGCGTTCGAGTAAGTATTAATCTCATTCACAACAATATCAGGATCAATACCAGGCATTTCTTCATAACTCCTGGAAAAAAAATCACAAAATTCTTGGAAAAGGGATTTATAAGTGAAAACCTCATTAATAGAACATGAGGCACTGATATCAACATTTTCCATGACCCAGGGTTTAATCGATATGTCAAGAGGAACGATAGGTGAAATGTTACTCAAGTTCCCTTCATACAAAACATCATGTGTTGACTCAGGAACAAAATAAATAACAACAAAGGTAGACAAAGTCGAAATCCGTTGGTAACTCTCTATGGTCTCACGTTCCAGGAACAGAATAGAACGATGATGCCCATAGTCCCATGGAGTATCTTCCATGGACATGATCGTCATGATCATATCATCAGTAGGAAATATTGAGTGGAATGGATCAAGAGATGTATCATTGAGAGAAGGAGGAGAAGAAGTTGTCGATTGAATAGCTTGATAAGTTGATTCCACCAAACTTAAAGGCATTCGATCACCGTAACGAAGACAATCCCTAGTGCTAGGTACTATCCATGTTTCATAAGACTCAGTGGTTTCAAGAATAGAGGTTGATATTATGTTTATCGAGGTGACAAAAGAAGGAGTAATATCGGGTGGTGGGATAGGAAATGTACGCATGAAGGTTGAATCTTTTAAAATACCCACGCCGACATTCTCATAACTGGGAGGTGTTTTCAAAATAAAAGGTACGTTTATAGTATGTGAATCAGAATTAAATAAGGCCAGTTGATCAATAGTAACGATGTTTCCTTGGTGTGGGAAATGTAACACATGGAAAAGAGTAGACACAACTACGTGCATGGAGTCAATCCAGATATGACCAAGCAGAAGTTTGTAATCGAGAGGTGCATCAAATACCTCAACCTCAACATTAATGACCTTGCCTTCTAACATAATAGACAACAAAGGAAGAACACCGTAAGTTTTAAACCCTATACCATTGAAGGCCTTAAGAGTATAGTGTGACTCGGTAAGGGCAAGAGAGCCAATATCTTTCCAACAAGTAACGAACATAACGCAAGTCGAGGCTCCTTCTTCAATAATGGCTCGACAAATATTATTATTTTCCACAACAACTTGGATTTGAAATGCTAATTGAGGAGGAATCCTTGGAATATGATATTCCAAGTCAAATATTATTAAATTAGTATCGGTAGGATCAATTCCACCAATATCCTTTAACAACCCCTTCCGTTGAGTAGGACAAATTTGAAGGACTTCGAGAGTCGACATCGCAGAAGGTGCTTGCACAAGATCTTCTGCAATACTGTAGTTTTTGGCAGCACATGTGTGAGAATTAAATGAGGAGTTTCGAACAACACCCTTAGGAGGAGGACGAAGAACTGTATCTAGGCCCAGTCATTTGAGATGAAGAGGACTATTTGGAGGTGAATTTGTGGGAGGAAGTTGAACCAACGGAGGTGGTAAATCATCAACTTTATCTTTCGAAGGAGAATAATCAGTGGCTCGCATTGCGACTACAAATTCGTTCTTCTTGGAGTCACCAGTACATGTAAGCACATAAGACATGGTAGAGGGAGAAGGTTGGTCATGAATGACCAATTGGGCCTGCTGCTGAGAAGGAAAATTTTGTGACAAAACAATGGGTGTAGGAGGTTTCCTGGTCCATTGCAGGAACTTAGTAACCTCGGCACGTTGTGGAGAATCTTTTGTATAATGATCCTCACCACAAATAAGGAAAGGGTAAGGAGATTTACGTTTTTCCTTGTCATCGATAGGTTGTGTTTTTGTTTTCTCAGGATGTTGATTATTATTTTTGTCCTCCTTATTCCTACCCTTCCCTTTCTTTTTATTTTGATTTTTACCAGTAGGTGTAGGTTGAACCAAATTAACTTCAGAGGTTTTATCGAGGGAAGGAGTTGGGTTAGGAGTATTTTGTACATTAGAGGTAGTATAATCAGAAGTGGTATGAATGGATTGTTTAGACCGAGTCTCAGCATGAAAAGTGCCAATCATGCCATCAACAGCATGAGAATCTACTAGAGGTGTTGGGGTAGGAGTCGTAGATGGACGAGGAGCATCAGGAATCAAGTCGTATAGTGTGCTTGTTTGTGAATAAATGAGATCTAGATATTGAGCATGACTAATTGCCTACTCTTCAGTGATTACACCACCCATGGAAACATCATGGGCAATAGGTCCAATAAGTGATTTGGTAAACCACTCAGCCAAAATTTGATCAGGAAGGAAAACTTTGATTAAGTGTCTTCTCCTCCTCCACTCATGGATATGATTAGAAATATGAGTGGAAGAGGATTGTTTAAATGAACTCAAAATTTCAGTTCCTGTCTCGTATCGAATTGGCAACTAGTAATGTGTTAAGGAATCCATGGCTAGGGTGTTGAAGTCATTAAAGAATCCTTGTGGTAACTCAATATACCATTTAGTTTTCAAACCAGTGAGAGTTCATTGGAAAAGTTGTAATATTATAGAGTCGTCCATCAATGACTTGGACGAGAACCAAAGATGGAAAGTCATGACATGATTATTTGGGTCTTCTCCTGACCGACCATCAAAATTAGGAATGTCAAATGGTAATTTGGACGGTATGATGGGATAATAAGGAGAATGTAAAATAGGATCATTCAAAATCCTATATAAATCCAGTAAGTCCAAAGTACAAATAAATGGCAACTGTCGGTTCACTTGAGGAAACTTGTAGTTTTGAGGAGGTAGTCCCGTAGGTATACCAATAGGACCATAAGAAGTCTGCAGATAGTTAGACAGCCCTGAAAGACTCGGTTGTGGAGGGTTTTCATTAGGTAATCTCCCTTGGAAAGGAGTATTATACTAAAATTTTTGACCCCAAGTAGGATTCATAGAACCCGGAAACAATTGTCCGAGATGAGGGGGTAAAAAATAATTAACTTGAGGATGTTTCCCTCCAGACAGTTGTTGATTCTCTTAGAAAGGAAGATTACAAGGTTGATATTGTAACGCAGGTATAGTTTTCCCATAAACTGGGTTATGTCCTCCAACTTGAGGTTTCCCCCCAAGTTGAGGTTGTCCCCCAATTTGAGATTGCCCCCAAACTTGAGATTCCCCCACAACTTGAGGTTGACCTCCAATAGGAATCTGAAAACCAAAAGTGAAAAAATGACTGGTGCCTCCAAATGGATTGGAGCTACTAGGGCCAGGACAATTCGATCTTCCAGGTGAAGGTGGAGGAGGAACGTACGACCCTCTGGAAAGAACCTGGGTAGGTGTAGTAACAAAATGACTAGCAACATTATACCCAGGAGGAACAAAAATTCTAGACCCCCTGAATGGATTCTGGGTAGGAATAGAAATGGAAGTATTTAAAGCATTATATTCAGGGGGAAGTGATAGATTTGATCTAAGCGAAAGTGGTGTTCCAATAGGATCTTGAGTGATGACCACATTTCCAGTATAAACATGCATATCTTGTGGGACCATGGTAGAGCTAGCGAGTTGGAGAGGAAGAATCGAGTGGGAACCAACCAACAATTGGTATGAGACCATGATGACATTACTAGTTGTGCCAGTAAAATGATCTAAAGGTATTGTATAGGTAGTAGACACCATAGACATTCGTGATGCCATAGGTTGATCAGAAATCATTCCTAGTTTATCAAAAATATCATGTCCTGAAGAACTTCTCCAAAAATAACGGAAGGGGACAAAGCTAGGATTAAAAATTCTAGTAGTGTGAACCGAGGTTCTAAATGACTCTCTTTGAAAAAGTGGATCATCTGCACCAGACTTTGCGTTAGGTCCAATAGGTACTTCAATATACTCGTCAACAACAAGGTCTCCCGATGAATTTATCCAGAGCAAATGTGGATCTTGTGCAACACTCAATAACGGATTTATGGAAGGTATTGATTCCTCTAAAGGAGTTGAACTTCCAATCTCAGAGGATACTTCGTTATTGACTGCCCCTTCAAGAGATCCCTCTAGTCAGTTAGCAAGCAAAGGGATGTAATCTTCCATATATTCTGGAGGTATCCCTTGCATCCTATGTGAACGGTGAGGGACGATGTTGGCCACACCAAATAAATAATGAAACAAATCTATGGAAAACTAGAGAAACAAACAACATTCACTAATAAAATCTAGAAATCAAACCAAGAAAACAAACCTTCTTATTTCAAAGTCACTAGTTGGTGATGAAATACAAAGTTGTGAAATCAAGACAAGGAGGGGTTGGGATAAAGCGGGTGGAAAAGTTACGTGGATGACCTTCTTAATGGACTTACACCCTGGTGCAAGCTCCCATGCATAATCATGGGTATACCCTCCAAAGAGCCTGAGTGAGTTTGGCCAACGTCGATTCCAGGTACTGTGAAGACTTTCCCCTCCACAGTCACCTCGTGTAAATACATTAAAGAGATAGGATACTAAGGTTACCAATTATGACAATGATGCCTAGGGAAACAATCGACATTCTGATCCACGTGCAAAGGCAGGGTATCTAGCCAGAAATCAAATCGAGAAGGTCCCCACAAGATTTTCTTCTTAAGTGACCCCCAATAATACATGTTATCTCTACACTAAGACCGGCAAGGTAGGGTGAGTAACTCTGCCAGTCCTAATGCGACCTCATGATTGACCCTTGTGTTAGAAGGGCTTCACGGGACAAAATGTAGCAAGTGGATTTGAACTCTCCTTATCACAAGATATTATTGTGTGTTTTGATGCTTTGGAGAGTGTGTCTTACAACCTATTCCAAAACACTATCCTAGCTAATGTTGTTGAAGAGGATTTCTAGAAAATAAAAGTTACTAATAAATTTTAGAATTACGCTATGCTTTAAAGGTTGTTGTTTACTCAAAAGGGAAACAGAAATGAAACTGATGATGTATGTGACCTTGACCCAATAAAATGAAAGAATAGATCATTATGCAATCTTTCGATTCAATGAACTCTAATTAAATTAGGGAGAAGGTATCTCTTTTTGAAATACAAAAGCTACGAAACACAATTTCTCAATTTTTGAATGAACAAAATCCCAAATAATCAAAAGCTACAAAGTTTTCCAATATTCTCCTTTAACAAATATTTTGAATGCAATAATTTTCTTTTGAAAGATCACTAAAAAGTATAATGAATTTAGTTCTTTCTTTCTTAAATTAGATCAGAGATGTAATGAAGAAAAGAAATCATAATACAAGAAAATTAACACACTTTAACCACAATTCCCAAATCAAACCCATAACGTAGACAAAAATGAAAATGATAGGAAAGCCTTTTGTCAAATGCAAACAAAAACGTCTCTCAATCAATAAAGAATCCAAAAAGTAAAAACAATCCAAAACCTCAAATAAATCAAGTATTCTTTGTTAAACAAGCACTCAGGACCGATATCTATAGATTATACCCCTGTGACAAAAATCAAAAGCAAAACTTGAAAATTTTACAAAGAAAAACTTTCAATTTCTGAAAATCAATCAAATGCAAGCTTCAAACTATAAATAAATAAATGACTGGTATCAAAAGTTCATCCCAGGAAATTGACGCAAAACTAGGTGGAAAAGGAAAAATTGACTATCTCCAACCATTCCTACAAGAATTGTTGCAGATTGCAGTGGAGCATAGTGCGACGATATAGAGTCGTCACATGTTGCCAATAGAATACAGTGCAACGTCGTCGCACTGGTTTGCACCAGTACGGTGAGATGTCAAAGGATCATCATAGTCTATATATATAGTATAGTGCCACGATCTCTGTAACTAAAGAAAAATGGATGGAAAAACAAAAAAAATTATTGAACTTTCAGACCCAGGGAGTCTAGATGGATCACCCACAGACTTAGAGAATGAATTTGACCAAAAGAAGGCAGGCCAAAAGAAAATAAGAGGGAAAAAACCAAAATAAATTTGTATCCCGAGTATGGTCGCCAATTTTGTTATCGGATTAATCGGTAAGTGTGGACACAAACATATCTCCCTAACTTCCACAAAAAAATAGAACAAAACAAAACATAACACACACTTCATCTTAAACTTCATCATCATATAAACTAGTTTAATGAGGTACAAGTGACATACCTTTTAAACGACTTTTGATCCTTTCTAGTATTGTCCTTGTGGCTCCTTCCTTGAGTTGGCAGAATAGTATTCATGTTTAGGAATCACAAACCAACAAAGAGGGAAAACAAAGATACATGTATGCTAATGAAGTCTATGTATATGATCAAGGAATTATACAATAGAAGACTGGATGCTTATATAGGGAAGAAATGAATTATTGTATTAAATGAATAGAAAGTGGAGAGTACAACCCATGCCTTGATGTTGCAAGGTCCCATTTTGATGGCTCTTTTATTCAACACACACACCTTTGATCCAATGCCTTGAATGAAGAAGATCCACAATATGACTTGAAGAACTAAAGAAAAGCTCTCAAGCATAATCTGAAGTAGAACTCTCCATACAAATCTTAGCCTATTCAACCTTAGCCTTTTCCATGAGAGATCCCTCTTTATATATTTTGAAACAGAGATAGATGAGGAGATTAGGATGATCCCACCAAATGAGAGAAGTGAGAAATATCCAAACCGATCGGAAGCCACCTCATCTTCTAGAAGATTCTCTTCTAGAACATTCGTAAAATTTGAATTTTCTCATGTTTTAAACATTGTCACACCCCATGCACAAGCAGCATGCAAGGACGTCATAGTCCAAGTTCAGGGAAAAGTGGGACGATCAAGCATAATTGCACCCCATTCATATAGCAGGGTGCGACAACCTTCCTTGACATGGTTTTTTAGAGAGGAAATCAAATCACTTTTCCCATGGAGAAAGTCTTCTTTTAATATTTTCAGGGAACATCAACACATGTTGTCAGGTGATCATTGAGGTGACCAAAATAATGTGTAATAGGTTGAGAAAATTGTTCCTCCTTTTATCCCCCTTTACTTATGAAATCTATTTCTTATTGTGATCTTTCTGTTGTTTTCTTGAGCAACCTTGCTTAGGCTCATCCTAACTCTTAGGATACATCAACATGCTTTAATACTAAATTATTTTGCGCATAAAGATCCTATTCAACCTTATCCTTTTACATAAGAGATCCCTCTTTATATAGTGTGAAAGAGACATAGATGAGGAGATTAGGATGATCCCATCAAATGAGAGAAGTGAGAAAGATCCAAACCAATCGGAGGCCACCTCATCTTCTAGAAGATTCTCTTCTAGAACATTCGTGAAATTTGATTGTTCTCATGTTTTAAACATTGTCGCACACTATGCACAAGTATCATGTGACGACGTCACAGTCGAGGTTTAGGGCAAAGTGCGACGATCAAGCATCATCGCACCCCATGAATATAGCAGGGTGCAACGACCTTCCTTGACATGGTTTTTTAGAGAGGAAAGCAAATCACTTTTCCCATGGAGAAAGTCTTCTTTTAATATTTTCAGGGAACATGAACACATGTTGTCAGGTGATCAATGAGGTGACCAAAATAATGTGTAACAGGTTGAGAAAATTGTTCATCCTTTTCGCCCCCTTTACCTATGCAATCTACTTCTTATTGTGAACTTTTTGCTCTTTTCTTGAGCATCCTTGGTTAGGCTCATCCTAACTCTTATGATACATCATCATGCTTTAATAGTAAATTATTTTGTGCATAATGAATCATGAACCTAAGCATCTTTCACATTACCACTCCATTATTAGAATGGTCAAAATTCATTATTAGTCTTCTACTCATTGCATGATTCTTTTCAAAATGTAATCCAAGATTCTTATATATATATATATATAAAAGCTTGTAGCTCACTGCTTAATCCCCAATAGTCAATAAGGTTGTGACTTTGTTCTCTTGACAGAGTCGTCAGATAGTTCCTACACAGGGAAATCCTTCGGCATGCAACTTCTTATTGCATATCCTTCCCTATCTGTGATACCCTCAACCTTGATTTGGTTTTAGTTGGGTACCAAATATTTCATAAGGAATATAAACATGCATCTTTGTCATACGTCCAAATTATATATCCACTCATATGATGGTTTTGTTAACTTACATCCATGATGTACTTAACCATATG
>SNQJ01S0056456.1:9517-43993 GCA_010110895.2 Picea sitchensis | reverse complement strand
AACAGGTCATACGATCCTAGGGGTAATACGTTAAGGGTTGCTTGGGTGGGGAATTCACCCATAGTGAATTGGCAAGATGGTATGACCTCCATTACCTTTCTTTTGGTGTCGGTGGCTAACTGTACCAACCATGGCTTGGCGTGATTATGTGGCTGTAATTTACACTTATCAACAACCTTAGGGGCTATATAACTCAAATTTGAACCAGGGTCAATTAGAGTAGACACTAGATGGTTGGTGATCATACCTTCCATCTCCACCACTGAAGCTTGGTGGTCAGCTTGTTTATTATCCAAGGTTGCATAAATTTGTGGCATGCTCCTGGCCACGTCATTGACGGTGGTAGCTTCTTGAACATTGTAAATTCTCCGACTGTTCTGTTGTCGGTGTGGGTAGTCCCTCAGTAGATGTTCTTCTCCACAACCCCAACATTTCAAGGGTTCTTTCTTCAGGTTATCAATCTTTCATGGGGTAGATCCAAAAGGTTTATTCCCGCTTTAGGAATGGAAATTATGTTGGTGTACACTTCGGGTTGGGAAGCTGATCCTTGAGTCCTTTTTATAGTTTTTAAATCTTGGGGATTTAAACCCCTTTTTCTGGAATCCCAAACTACTCTTCTGCTTCCAGCCTTCACGAGGTTCTATCTGATTCCCAAGTTGTTCATAACAATATCTTGCCTTTCGGATAGTATCTTCTATGGTCTTTGGCTTGTCGAACTCAATCTTGTTTTGATAGTCCTAAGGTAGTCCACTGATGAATCGTTGCACCTTTTCCTTTTCTGCTTTTATATAGGGTATGTACCTCAGCAATTCGAGGAATCTGCTAACATATTCCTCTATGGTGCGTTGCCCCAGCTTGAGTTCATAGAATTCTTTATTCTTTTCGTCGAAATACTTTTCCGACGGATACTTATTCCTCAAGTATTTCTCAAACCGTTCCCAAGATAGGTCTTCTTCATGAATCCCTTTTACGTTATTAAGGTCTTCCCACCAAATGGAAGCCTTCCCATTCAGGTTGAAAGTGGCTACCAGGGCCTTCAAACTTTTCGAGAAGTCATGGACTCTGAAATACTTCTTTAGTCCAAGCAGGCAGGCCTCCGCTTCCTCTCCCTTCTTTATTTCACCGCCGAAAGAGGGTGGTTTGGTCTTCTTGAATTCTTCAAGATTATGATTTTTGGAATGATTTCGCTTATTCTGTTTTCTTCGGGAATAAGAACTAGTTCTGCTACTAGAAGATCCCTCTGAGTCGTTAGTTTCCTTTCCATAGGAATCGTCTGATGCTTGTCCCTTATCTCTGGGGTGAACCTTTCTCGAGGTGCTCCTCCCAGTGTGGCCACTTAAAGGACCACGTTTTCGTATCCTAGGTGAGCTTCGACTTCTCTTTTCCTGTCGTTGATCCGCGTGACTAGTGTCGGGTCCATGCTGCAATTGTCTTTGTATGTCGGATAAGCTCTGCAGCAAGACTGCATTAATTTCCGTTTGCTTATTTTGCTCTTTTATTAACCTCCCATTATCCGCCTTACAGCTCTGTAGTTCGACCATGAGCCTTCTCACAGTCTCAGCTAGATCTAGAGGGGTCTCTACCGCTCTCCTTTCGTCAGACTCTTCGTCTCTATTGTGGGAGCCATCCCCCACTTCATGGTGCGTCACCATTCTATGCATCTGCAGTTTAATGCGGTTGATCGTCCACTTGTTGTGCAGGAAAAACACTTGTCGTTAGTCAACATTATATTCATTCACAATCAGCGCATAATTCATATATATATATATATATTTCAAATGCATACACACAATAGGAACTTTTCATTCTTAACTTCTTCTTTTGATAAAGGGGGTTAAGGTAGAGGGTTACTTATTTTAAGAGTACTTCCCATGGAGTTTATGCTCAACCCGCTCATGAGGCCAAGCAGGCCAAGTGTTGTAACCATGCTCTGATACCAATTTGTCACACACCCACTACGACAACTAAGATTTTTCGCCTTTTTTCTCCTTTTTCTCGAGGGACAGAATCCCCGAATTTCTATGGGGCCTAGCGCAAACCCTCCCTTCCCTTATGCTCCCCCATGTGAACGTTGGATATGACCATAAGCCTTGCCAAAAAGGCGCTTCTGGCTTTCGTGATTCGGGAAATCGCAATGCAAGCGTTCCTCCTTTCCCTTTAAAATCCCTGGAACATGAAAGCCCGGTATCATCCGGATCTATGGTCCATATCATCGACTTGATCAACGGCCCGGATTAAATCTCGACACTCTACCTTTCGGGATTTCTGGCGAGGTCTTCACTCCTAATCCTCTGATGTCCAGAACCCCAGTGGCCTTAGATCTTCGCCATGCGTCCCTACAAATGGGCGGTCCAGATTCTTTCGGGACTCCTCCTCCCTACCACAAGACCATGTCCGGTGACCTAAGGCTCACTCACAGAGCACATCTGGGTTTCATGTATCAGGATTTCGCCACTGGCGAAGACGAGGGGTCTTGCCCTTGGTTTTCCCGTGTGCCAAAACGCCAAAACACCAAAACCTATTCACGTTAAACCATTTCGGGGTTTCGCATATCGGGAATTCGTGACTGGCGAATACAAGGGAACTTTCCCTTGGGTTTCCCAGATGCCGAAACACCAAAACCTATTCACGTTAAACCATTTCGGGGTTTTGCATATCGGGATTTCGTGACTGGTGAATACAAGGGAACTTTCCCTTGGGTTTCCCGGGTGTCGAAACACCAAAACTTATTCACGTTAAACCATTTCGGGGTTTCGCGTATCGGGATTTCATGACTGACGAATACAAGGAAACTTGCCCTTGGGTTTCCCGGGTGCCAAAATGTTGAAACACCAAAACCTATTCACGTTAAACCATTTTGGGGTTTCGCCTATCGGGATTTCGTGACTGGCGAATACAAGGGAACTTTCCCTTGGGTTTCTCGAGTGCCGAAACACCAAAACCTATTCACGTTAAACCATTTCGGGGTTTTGCATATCGGGATTTCGTCACTGGCGAATACAAGGGAACTTGCCCTTGGGTTTCCCAGGTGTCGAAACGTCGAAACACCAAAACCTATTCACGTTAAACCATTTCGAGGTTTCGCATATCGGGATTTCGTGACTGGCGAATACAAGGGAACTTGCCCTTGAGTTTCCCGGGTGCCAAAACGTCGAAACACCAAAACTTGAGAGAACCACTCTCTCTTGTACAAAGTTTCCAGACTCGGATAACATGATCCTTCAGCGGGTTCTTGGGAAATTATCCCTGGGCTTGGTGACCAGACTGAAAATCCTTCCTAAAGCACCGAGCTATGAACTTCTGTGACAGGGGTGAAGTAAACTCATGGGTTTACTAAAACGGTAGTCTTTTCAAGGAACTCACTCCGGCTCTGGAATGCGAGGGAACTTCCCGGAAGGAGGTGCCTTCAGGGAAATCAAACCAGGGCATAGCGTGAGTCAAGTAAATGGGACAAATCTCTAGGGAACGGACTCGAAATCTGAACTTGTTCATTCTATATATAAACCGATTATGGTCATATAAGTATAAGCATGCATCCACTATTTCCGATCAAAACACCAGGCAAACACTTCTATACAGAAACCATTTATGAGTGTACAAACATGAGCATGCGTTMCAGGATATTCAATTCAAGATACAAGATATAAACACTTATCMGAAAACACYAGGTGTGACGCGACTGCTGAGAGGGGTGCTYGTTTCCACCCAACCGTAGGCTCAGTGACTCCAAACRGATTTACCACTAGCCACCCCYGAGCTAGACCACGATGCTTGAGRTTCARTYTYCTACTTCCAGYTCAABGGAAGTCAAGGACGAAGGTTACTCKYCTTCTCCTCTGTTCARRACYCCCTGTRTTTCYMRAGTTTCTCYMGGTTCTYYYCYGYGATCCCYGTCGBRCGYGTTCTCYMTTCTCYCGCYTTACCACACTTCCTCYCTTGCCTTTTCTYTRCAAGATTGYGTGTGGMGYGAATTTCCCYGTCCGYGGTCAGGTCTGGGAGCTKTTAYGGATGGGCGGTTCACCCCYCATCCCCTCATTAACTCTTGARGAGCCWCCCCACCTACCAATCTGRCRGGAAATCCATTCYRGGGTCAGAGAGTTGCTTTGGTCTTTGAGCAAGTAAAAACCAGTACGGTACTGGCTCGGTGGAAGTTAACGCAACCATTCCAGGTCCCTTCCACCACCTCTCATTAGCCATCGTGGTCTCTTTTAGCACATCCCCCTCCCAACAGTCATGCAACACATAATCATAACATAATTTACATTCATCGACCTTCTATACAAAGGTCCATAACATTCACATCTTTTGTGTTTGTCATAGTTCTTGGCCAATATAGTTATTTTTACAGACTGGAGGAAACAGGGTGTTACAACACCCATGAAATGTGCATACTTAGTTAACTTGTTAACTAGCATGAATATTTTGTCCTTCCATCTAACATGGGTAACCCTTCAATGTCCATGGAGACTTCTTCCCATTTTTGGTTTGGAACAATATTAATGGGAGTGTCCTCCCAAGTGCCGCTCTAACCCCAAAACAACACTTCAAGTGGGAACACCCCTATGAGTGTGCTCCAAGCCCTTTTGGCGCACTACCTACCTTTGTCAAGAGCATGACACTCCCTTGGACATTTCCAAACCCAGAACCATGCTCCCTAGGCTCTCAAAGGAGAAACAAAAGCACCTAAGAGAGGTTTAGGGGAAAATAAAAGGAGAAACAAAAGCATTTTTCTCTCACTATTTTCCTCATTACATTCATTTTTGTGTGCTTGAGGTTGGAGTGGGCAGCTTGGTCTTCTTGTTGGTTTTTGAGAAAGGCAAATTTGTGAGAGCTTGGAGGAGAGAACGAAGGTCGCCATCTATTGCTACAAATAGTTAAAGAGCTAAAGAGGTAATCCCAAAACCCATTCTTTGTAATTTTTTGTATATCCTTGTGTTGTTTGTTTGTGGATTTTCCTCTTCTCATACTCTTTCCCATTCCTTCTTCCCCCTCATTCTATTATAGGTTGGTCATCTAAGACTTGAGGAAAATGTTCTTCTTGTAGTTTATGCTTCCATTTTTTATTCTCATGGCGTTGGTGGGGAATGGGCATGAGGGAAGACGAGAACAATGATCATTCTCATAGTGACCCATTATATGAAAATGAGGAAAGTTTGGAAGGGGATGAAGGTGGCAAAACTTCACTAACACTCTTGTGGAAGTTTGTGACAAATATCAAGGGTGGGGGAGGGGGTGGAACCACTAAACCTTATACCAGTTCATATACTTGTGCGAAGAGGCATCTTTGTGGGGTATTAGAGAGTGATGATAATAAGAGGGGAATTCGAATCTCAATTTGCCCTAAAATATCAAAATAATATAGACAAAAATACATCTAGATAGAGGAAGTTGCACAATGAATGCATGCTAAAAAATAAAGATTTGTCAACTTCTCTGATCGGTGACCATCTCCCCAAACCGTCTACCCTCTTTCAAGTACTCTCTAGATGCACTAAGCCCCCTCTTGTTGTCTAAACAGGAATTGAATCTAGGTTACATGGCCACACCATAAGAGAGCCTACATCCTAAGATGGCCTTCTATCTAGAGCACTCGTTATAGTTACAAGACAGCATCATTTCCCATCCCCATACACACATTGAAATGAAATGCATGCTCTTAGTATTCCTCTAGGGCCAAGTGGGATCCCACAAACTTCGGATAGACATTGATGACCATATACCGTAAATGGACAAGACCTCCCAGCTCTGTGACTTATAGGAGATAGTGACGGAGATGCACCTCATCTTTAAATTCCCTCTTTACTACAAGATCAAATGTCGTTACTATTTCCTTTATCAATATTTGTGGGGCTTCCTCTCCACCTTCTTTCGCTACCTCAATCAAAGATGCATTTCACTCTTCATGGGAGAGGTGCTTAGATACAAATCCCAGTCCTTGATTTCCCCAACAAGATCACTTCTTACTTATAGGTTGCCCTGTCAGATCAAGGAAACAAGTGACAAGCAAAGGCCCAAGAACTTTTGACATTATTAGATTGGTGAGGCCCCAATGATCTTCTCGAGTATCACCATCTTGATCTTCCTCACCCAATACAATATATCCAAGTTACATGGACCACACCATCAAAGAGCCTCCATCCAAAATGTCCTTCTATCTAGAGCACTTATTGGAGTTATAGACTGACATCATTGCCCATACCCCTACACATATTGACACCAAATGCAAGATCTTAGGATTCCTCTAGGGCCAAGTGGGATCCCACAAACTTCGGATAGACATTGATCACCATATACCACATACAGACAAGACCTCCCAACTCTATCACTTACAGGAGCTAGTGATGAATATGCACCTCATCTTCAAATTCCCTCTTTACTAGGAGATTAAAGATCATTACTATTGCCTTTATCAAGATTTGGAGGGCTCCCTCTCCACCTTATTCCGCTACCTCAATCATAGATTCCTTGAACTCTTCGTGGGAGAGGTGATTAGATACAAATCCCAATCCTTGATTGTCCCAACTTAACCAACAACTCCCGACATGATCAATTCTTACTTCTAGGTTGCCCCGTCAGATTGAGGCAGCAAGGGACAAGTAAGAGCCCCGGAAACTTTAGACATTATTAGATTGGTGAGGCCCCATGTATCACCATCTCTACCTTTCCCCCCTAGGGAGCGACCTACATCTTAGAGACCCATGAGGAGTTATTGCTCAAGGGTATAGACCTTGCATCATCAATCATCGGACCAACAACAAAAAAAACTAGATCGAGAGGCACTCAAGGTCGAGCTCCTCTCGAAATTTGAACTACCTCACAGCCCCAACTGAGTAATCATTCTTCTATCGGGAGTTTATTTCTTTCAACCTTGGATGGTAGGAGAGAAAAGCTCCCAAAATATTTTGCTTCTCTCAGGATTGTATTGTAAGGTCCCCCAAGTACTGGCCACTCCCCAAGGGATATCATCTATCATTGCATCAAGCCATTTACAATGATCAACAACTCCGACAACAACCCACATCTTGGTCCTCGTCCTCACCCTCGATTATCAAGACCAACAAGGTTTGACATCATCTCTCCCTCTCTCATACAACTACGAGATCTCCAATATCAGGGTTTTTTATTATATCACGACATTTGCATTATCATTTCTTTTTATTGGACTACTAATTTATAGGTCTTGGCTAGATACCTAGTTTTCTTTTTACCTCCTTTAGCTTCTTTTTTTTTCAGCATTGTCTTAGGAGTTTCTTTCGCACTCCCACATTATATTTACACTTGATGTATCTTTTAATCCCTTTGACCTACTTTTGTGGTCACTTGTTGGACATTAATATTTTAAATTATGTAGGTATGCCAAAAGTTCAAACCTAAATACCTCCCCCCACAACAATGAATCAATAAAGCTTCATTGAATCCTTAACAAAAGGGACGTAGGGACAATTAATTATTTTTAGAGCTAGAATACCTACTTAATGGTGCTTCATTAAAAAAACTCCACAAATCTTTTGTTCCACATAGGACATAGGAATATTTAATAAGGCGATATGTCTTTAGGTTTGTTCAAGTCATGATCACTTATTTTTAGGGGACTAGATTGAGAAATCCTCTATTGACTTCCCTCTAGGATGGTTCTTTATTAATTTCCAAATCCTTTACTAAGACATCAAAGTTCAAGAACATCTTGCATTATAAATCATTTAAAACTCCTCACTTTAAATGTTGCATTTGTGGAACTAAAACTTAAACAAGTATTGGCAATGGGAAAAGAGGCAAGGGGGCACTTTAAATGTGGTATTTATGGAACTAAAACTCAACCAAGTATTGGCATGGGAACAAAGGGAGGGGGGGTGTGGTTTACCATATTTGGCCTAATGTACTCATTGGAAAAATCTCCCTCACATAAAATCTTCTTGGACCATAAAGTGTTATTTTATAGTGCTTTGTCGCCCTCATATTGTTCCTTTGGTGTGGAAGAACCATAAATCTCTCCTTGAGTAGCACACTAGACCAATTGTTGATGGTTAGGAGAAAGCCATTGAGATGGTACATGATCTCGTTCAATGTCGTACTTAGAGAAACAAGGTATATGCACATAAGTCGTTTAAACATATAAAGGAAGTCCATTCTAAAACAGGACCAATAGCAACATTTTCTCTCAATAAGCATCGATGTCTATTAGCAAGTCAAGATCTTCGCAAGGATGATAATGACATACATTACAACTTCCAAATATCAAGAGATCATATTCATTGTGAAGCCATTTGGCCATAGAGAAATGAACCACAAAGAAACCACCCCTTGTAGCCATGAATCTACACAAATATGTGTCAAATCATTCATTTAATTTTTATTGTCGAAATGCCAAGCCCTCATACCACTCTAAAACTTGATAGAAATTTTTTGTTTAGAATGGAGGTACCGAAGACCTCTAAGACCAAAATTATTGCTTCAAAATAAGACTTACAACCTTGTAAAGCTTCCATTTTCAAT
This sequence comes from Picea sitchensis, assembly GCA_010110895.2. Taxonomy (NCBI): domain Eukaryota; kingdom Viridiplantae; phylum Streptophyta; class Pinopsida; order Pinales; family Pinaceae; genus Picea; species Picea sitchensis. The sequence continues at coordinate 35,500 of SNQJ01S0056456.1, read as the reverse complement.
CTACATATTTTTTTATAAATCGGTTCCATGTCCCCATATACCAAGGACAAAGGTCAGTTATCAAATGAATGTACATTGCAAATAAAAGAAAGATCACGCATCAAAGGGTGATTATACAAGACACGGCTTGAAACCAACCAAAACATTCTTAAAACAACGGATTCAATGAATTAGAGCTCCAAAATATAAGATCTTCAAACTATTCAAGAGTTTCTTGCAAATAACTTCAACTCTTTATCCACTTATGAATCTCCACATAAACTTCCAAAATCTTGTGTAGTTTCTCCGTGGCATTGTCTTGCACCACTATGTAACAAATCCATGGAAAGCATCATCATAATTATACACGATTCTCTACTCTTCTTCCTCACTCAAACAGACTTGATTGCCCAAGCATAGCAATGTTTGTGACTAATAAAAGAAGCAGGCATCTATGGCGTTGCTCTATGTACAATATGTGTTTTGGTTTCTCCACCATTGCTCATTACTCCAAACACAATTTTCAACCTGTTCTATAACTACAACATTTGCATCATGTTTTGTACAAAATTCATCATCTTCATCACTCAATTTGTGCTAGAGACTTTACCCATTCTAAAGATTTGATTAATACATCATTTAGAAAACTTTATTTGTTTGGGAAGTCAAGTTATCAAAAGTAGTAAAGTGGTTTTTCATGTTCTATTTGATATCCTTTTCATATTGAAAACTCTATTTCATAGCCTAGCTCCTCCACAACAGACCAAATCCTTTTCCCCGTAGTGTTTCTCATAAGGGTTCAAGGAAAACATATCACTTATGTAGTTCTTTCATACCACTGGGAAACTATCCTGCCCCTCAAGTTCATGTACTTTGAATGTTAAATTGAGAATAGCGCACTAAAGATCACATCCACGAACCATACACTCACTTGCATTCACACGTTGCCTTGGTTCCTCATCAAAAATATTTGTCAATATTCTCAATATAACAAAAATGAAAAATTCTAGGTCAACAATTTCAACTACATGAATCTTATCTACAGTGAGTCCTTCAATCAAAGATTTTTCTCCCAAGATCCTTTCATGTGCTTAGAAAGTGGAAGTGCAAGGTACTGAAACTCTCATGTTTAATAAATTCTTTAGCATCTTTCTCGACCATCAAACATGACATAGAGTGATGTCTCGAGAATTTAACTCAAAGCACTTTCAACTTCTCCTAAAATATGTTTGGTGTTCATGTGACATTCTTCTCTTCTACGCCAAACTCGAGCAGTGATCTCGTCTCAATAATTTCTTAATTAGGGGCGACTCCTTTATCAATAAAATTTGTCTTCCTCAAATCCTAAAAATTGTATCTCATGAATCTATTGATGGTGCAATATATTTGTTTCAGTTTTCACAACTTTGTTGGGAGATCCTTCAGCTTTATTGAATCCATAATCAATCGATGGATTGATCTCTTCTAACAAAACACCAACGTACAACACCATTAACTTGGTTTTTCAAATAATTTGCTACTTGCAAGCAACCATAATAATTTTGATGTGTTATGAATACACAACCTTTAATGGGCCTTCTTAAGAAAACTTCAATGTGTCCTCTTATGTGTATTTACCTTCAAGGTTATACAACATGTCCTCTTCAAGGTTGCACTACTCAAAAACAACAAAAACAAGGCCACGAGAAATTTGTCTCTTTGATACCAAATGAAATACGATGGCACCTAGCCCTTCATTAGTAACAATTTTCCCCAACTCGGCAAAAATTATGATGCCTTTAAAATGGAAAGAGTAGGTTTCATATAACTTACAAGAGACCCATCATGCATCTAAAGTCATCTCCCTTTATAAGACATTTTATTGGTTTAAATATGTTAATATTAAAGATAACAATCCTTCTTATCAAACTTATTTTTAACTAGCGTAGATCTATCTTAAACCTAGATCTATAAAGCATCGAAAGGGATCAAATTTCTTAATGTGTAAATTTTAATTTATATGTTGTTATTTAAATATGTAGGTACGTAGTTATTTAATTTTTTTAATTGAGCTGACTTTATCATCATCATCATCATTATTATTATTATTATTTTAATGCAACGTTATCTAATCTAACATCACGTGACAACATCTCCCCCATACTGGGTTGTAGAGCACCTCGCTACTCTCGGTGCAACGAGTGTTGAGGCCAACTTAATGAGTATGGAAGCTTAATTAAAAAGGTGATTCTTATCTAGAAACCCTTTAGTTTCACTTAAATGTAATCAAAGCATTATTGAACCTTGTCAAAACAAACTACACACTTTTATTAATATAAAACAACACAATTAAGGATATTTACAATATAAAATTATATACTTCATAATTATATACAATATATTGACTAAGTAGGGCTTTGAGGGTACAATGAAAGCTCTCTAAAACGTCATACTACTCATGAAATCCTTGTTCATTTTAATTATTATACCAATAATTTTAGAGAATTATAATCATGGGTAACAACCTTAACCTATTGGTGTCTAGGAACATAGCATCTCACCATTATCGCTCGTTGTCACCTTGAGATGCCTTCCAACTTGCTTCTCAACAAATCCCTGAAATTCTTTGAACATACCAAAAAAATCCAACTTCTAGTTCAAGAAGTAGATAAAATTCTTCCTAGAATAATCATCAATAGAAGTGATAAACAATCGAGAACCTCCATTTGACGTGGTCTTCAATGCTCCATAAAGATGTGTGCACTAAGTCAAACAAGCCAATAGCTCATTTGTTCCCTTGACCTTGAAATCATTCCCTTTGTTGTTTTCTATCATATAGTTTTGGCAAGATTCAATTTTATTATCCAGTCCAAGCATTTTGGTTCCTTAAACCATGTCCTTCAAGCTCATCTTAAAAACCAAACTTTGAGCTCCAAGATGACCTTAGTTCTTGTGTCAAACTTGTTGAGCTTTGACATTGTTGACCACCTATTTCAACTAGGTGTCAACTTCATGTACCATGAATTATGTACCTTGTGCCATGACAATGTTGAAGACCTACGGCTCAACAGAGCAATCCTGCCCCCATAATTTCTTTATCTCTCCACTGAGTGTTCGCTCCCCTACGTGGGAAAATTTTGTAATGTAACATGTTAGCATGGGTCAAATTGTAATGATTTAGTGGCCTAGGACTTTATCATTGGCCTAGGACTTTATCATTAGGGAAGTCCTTTCATCAAGTATTTTTCCTTAGGTAATTAATTTCGATTTTTCAGCGATTTTAATTACTTGATTTTTTCACTCAATAATCCTCCAAAGTGGTGAAAGGTGTTCTAATGATTGAGACCAATAGGTAACTAAGGGCTAAAAGTGTTTTATATTATCATGCTAGACATCTCCTAGAGTCTTGCGGAATTCCGTTGAGTTTTGATAGGTGTTTTTAATAATTAAAATTTCTTGTAAATTGGAAATTTTTAATTATTTTTTATGTAAAATATAAAAATTCGATCCTTGGGGATTTTGTATAGGGGTATGGGTACTCAAAACAAATGTATTATGATCTCCTACACTCTTGGACCAAGTTTCAACTTAATTGGACAAGTTTTTCTAGGTCAATGTCCATGAGGAGTCTAAGTCAGTCAAAAATGAGCAAATAATTGGCTAGTTAAAAATACCAAATTTTGTAATTGAGTCTAAAGTCATGAAAGAAGGGGGGGAAATGGTTCCTAAAGTCAATCCTAAGTTAGTAAAAGGTTCTAACATAAGAGAAGGGCCCCCCAATGCAAGTAATTTCAAGTTCCTAAGTTTCCCTAGCAAGAGGGGCGCCCCCCCTCTTCATGAATGCTTAGCAAGTGATACGATCAAAGGTTGGGGGAGAGGGGGGAGGGCCACCCCTTGGGCGCCCCCCTTGGACCATGGTTATATGTTTCAACAAGAGAAAAGGGGGTTCCACCCCCCTCAAACATATTTCTCCCTCTCTATGGTGTGCCCCCTTGCTTGTGGGCCTCTCTCACATGAATGTGACATTTGTAATGCATGCAAAGGGGGTCTCTCCTCTCTCCTCTCTCCTCTCTCCCTCCCTTAAAATAAGGCCCCCTCTCCTCATTTTGGCACCAAATTTTATTGTAACTCTATGCTGCCCAAATTTCTCCTCACTCTCTCTTGCTCTCTCCCCATTTCTCTCATGTAATCTTGCTGCAATATTGCAGTGATTCTTTTGAATAATAGAAGTGAAGCTTTGGATGATCTCTTGGTGTTCTTGTGGTGATATCTTGGTGCTCTTGTGGTGTACTCTTGGTGTTCTTGTTGGGTGTTCTTATTGAGGTAATATTTCTGCAATTTATGTTCATTTTTGCTCACATTGTTTTACTTGAAGAACCCCAAACAAAGTATTTTGTTGGGGATAAATCTGTAGTAGTTGTTTTTATTTTTGTTTGCAAAATATTTTGTAGACCATTTAAAAGATCTCACCTTCTTGCCTCATTGTGTAGCAAGGATTTACAGGTTCGCAGGTTGTCAAAAGCTTGGATGAGTGGACTCCAAAGGCTTCACTTAGATTTCTGATATAATTTCCAGCACTTTCCTATCTATTTTTTGCATGTATTTCACCTTTAAATCTTGCAATCTAATCAATTTCTAAGTTAATACTTTTAACATAAAAATTTATGCTTTGAGTACGTACAAAAAACTAACTTGTTTTGAGTGATTTTTGGCATTTTCCAGCACACTTTACTTGTTGTTTTGTGCAGGTTTTTGTCAGTGTAAGGGAAGGTTCTACTCAATTTTGGCCACAAGGAGCTCAAGAGAGCATCCAAGGGTTGTGGTGCAAAACCCTCTCCCTCTTCTTACCTTCCAAATCCTTGTAAGCAGCCCAAGAGAGTCTCTTGGGCTTCCATTCTTTACTCATATCATTATTTCTAAATTTTAAAGTATTTTCAAGTTTTTGCTTTGCCCACATCTCACATGTGAGTGGTTTTGCCACCCTTACAATACCATGTTGGCTAGATTAGTTGTTTAATTTGTAATTTTTGTTTAAGTTAATTGCTCCACTTCTCTCGTAAAAAGAAGGTTGAGTGGCTAGGATCTAGTTATTTTATTTTTCAAGTCTTTTTGCCCACCTTGATCACAAAATCGATAGGCTTTGTCCTCCATCTTGTGCAATAGTTGTGAGGCTTCTTAATTTGTTTCATTTTTGTGTTCACCTTTGTCCTTAAGGCAAAGTTGTGTGGCCAGTTGTTTATTCCTTTCAGTTTGAGTTATTTGTCATTGTGCTTACACCTTGCATGTGAGTGGCTTTTCCACCCTTGCATAATCATGATGGCTAGTTTAAATTTTTTTTATTGCAAGTAATTAAAATTTCGCCCCGCCATTTGCCCTGTATTCCCTCCCCCTGCCACTTGTAGATCTTGGGTAACAAGAAAGGGGAAATGACTGTGTGGCTAGTCTAACTAGACACTCATTTCCATTATTGTTTGGCCACTAAAAAAGGGTGACTTGTGGAGGCTAGAAGGGGTTGAAGCCAGGGATGGTTTCATGGCACTAAGTGTCTTCCTTGTTGAGCGCCCAGCACCTTGGATCTGACCTATGGAGCTATGGGAGAACCTTGTTGTTCTCTTATTGAGCACCCAACATTTCCTCTTGCTTAAGGTATAAGGACTTGGGGTAGTCACATAGCTTAGGTTTGCTACAATTCACATCTAATCCCCCTAAGTTCAAGAGAGACCTAAACTTAACTAAAATCAACCCACTCACATTGCACAACATTTACATTTCCTTGCAATTTCCTTTCAAGCAATCTTTTTTTTCAAGTACTTTCATTCTTTCTCCTTCAACAAGTTATTTATATGTGAATATTTACATGTATCAAAGCATTATTTATTCTTTGTTGCAAGTATTCTTTATTCCTTTGAAAAATAATTGTTTTAAGTGTAAGGTTATTATTCAATTCATTGTGTAGATACTTCATAAGTTTGTTTCATTCTTGTAGATTTATCTTTCTTTTGTGTATATTGGAATAAGTGGAATTTGATCATCTTTAGGCACTGGTCTAGTTGTTGTTTTATAAAATAAAGGTTTGTCTGTCATTGAAATAATTGCACTTTGCATGGTTGTTTGTCATTGGGTTGGGTCTCCATAATCCTTAACTTAATTAACTCCTAGAACATTAATAAAACCTTCACATAGTTTAATAGGGTCTACCCCCTTTGGCTTTCCTAGGAGTGGGCCTAGACGGAAGGAGTCTAGATTGAGGTGATAGTGGGTCTAGACTTCGGTTTGTACCTCCAAGGACACACCAAGTGGGTTGGAGACTTCTACACATTTGTAGGTGTGTATTAGGATGGCAACAGACATAAAACATTCATAGATGAGAGATATGGAAATAAAACTTTATTAAGGAAGGAGTCATTGAATACATTGGCATGGCTTCTCTTTTATATGTCATGTAGTAAGTTACTCCAATAACCCTCTTTAAAAGAACATTAAGACTTAATAACAATTTGTTACTAGGACTGCTAAAATAATAGCTCTTTTTCTTAAAAGTCATTTATAGAACACGACGTTTTTACATTGTACTATATTGGAGTGTCATGCTCCAACCCCCCCTCTTAACACTACAATACTAATTATTAAAATTTGATTAACAACAAAAACATAAAAGAAAACTTCATCTTAAGCGACTTCTCTCTTCCACAACGCTAGAATCCTGCAGGTACTCCATCAAGTCTCCTTATCACCCTCGAGAGGGTAGAAGTCCCAAATTCCTCCATCAAGTCTCCTTATCACCCTTAAGAAGGTAGAATTCCCAAATTCTCTAATTTTTCTAAATTCCTGAGTCCTAGATCACTGAAATTTTGGAACAAATCATTGAAATTCTTGAACTACTTGGACAACTATCCAAGATGAGTTAAACTTCCTTAATCCCCACGTCTTGGACATTCAACCAATCAAAACAAGTAATCATCCTTTGTTCCATTGTCACAATTCTCAATCTAATAGTGTCAAAAGATTCTTCAATTCTTAGATTTTCCACTCACGGTCGACTTCTTTATTTACCATTTTTTTTGTCCATTTTTCTTTCTACCAATTGGTGTATTTTCTAAATGTAGAGCAGTTTTTGTATCTTCTACATTCAATGTTTTCTTCAGCCAAAAGATATGGCATCATATCATCTAAAGGTTGTGAGGACATTTGACTCAAGGTAAATATTACATTGTTGTAACTTTAAAACAAACTATTTAATAACACGGCTTTTGCATTATCATCTTCGACCTTTACACCAACTTCTGCTAACTTCCTTATAAGTTATAAGTGACTTTGAATTATTTATGTGGCTAGACATATTAGTTTCAACGACCATTTTAAATCTGAACATTTATGATTTTAGAAAAAAAATTGCATTTGTCACTTTTGCACCAAACAACTTGTTTAATAACTCTCAAATTTCTTTAGAAGATTTATCCAAGTCAACATGATATAATTCAAAATCGTAGACAACTAGTAAAATAATTGACTTGGCTTTGTCATCTATGATTTTCCACTCAATCAATTTATTAGGCTATGTAGGTTCTATTTCAATCCCTTTAACTACCCAATCCATTTTCATTCATTAATTGCATTTAAATTTTCATCTTCATTGTGTGAAAATTATGACCATTGAATTTTTCAGAAGAACTAATAAGAATTTGAAGAATAGAAGCTCTGGAAAAACACCTTTGTTTTAATGAATCGCTAAATCTGCAAATTGGGGCTTTGTTTTTTGCATAATGTGATTGAAGAAAAAACTTCGAAGTAAGAAGAAATACCTTTGTAGTTGTCTCTATCTTATTTGTGATGTATGTATAAGAAATACCCTTATGTTGCACAGTCCTTTGTAGTTTCTTCTTCTGATTACCCTGCCCTTTCTATTGTTGATCATCCTTCCTTCAATTGTTGATGTTGGCATTGTCATTAGTGTGATCAATATGAGACTATTGTCTACTCCAATTGAATCCTACCCTTCTTCTCTTCTCATGTTTGTTTCTCTCATCATCATGTCTATGCTTACAGGTTCTTCTCAACATACAATGATTGGTACTTATGCGTTCTTTTCACCGTATGTCGGATTTTATTGATTTATCTCACTGTATGGCATATTCTTCTAATAGATTCTTCAAATCCTTCTGCTTTCTATCACAGGGCACTATTATACTATCTTCATTTCCTAGTGAAGTTTCTCACAAAAGATTGAATTAACATTCGTCCTCATGAGCTTCCAAAATTATATAAAATGACCAAACATTTTACAATTTGATATACTGTGACATTTGCCTTTAAAATTTGTGAATAAGCATTAGCATGCCTTGTCAATTAAAAATTATTTACTTCACTTGCCTTTGTATATACGCGGAACCCTAGATTCAATCAATGTGCCAAACCTTTTCTTCTCTCTCTTCGAGGCATGAACTTTCTTTGTAGCTTTGAACTTCTTCAAAGTAACGAACTCCAAGCTTTCTAGGTTCATAGGCTTTTGTATCATTTTGATACCATGTTGAACTTTGACATCAAACATTCATAAACAAGAGATATGGAATGATTATTAATGAAGGAATTGTTGAATACAATGGAACGGATTTTCTTTTATATGTCATGTAGTAAGTTACTCCTATAACAAGCATTAAGACTTTCTAACAATTTTTACTAGGTTTCTTAACATAATAGCTCTTTTTATTAAAATTCATTTATAAACATGAATTTATTACAAGAATATTGAATTGGAGTGTTATATTCCGAAGAAAAACATCAAAAGGTCTTCAATGTTAGCAACCCAAGTCATTTCTCTTCCACATTTCTATGTGACCAAAATTAGCATCCTCATATATTGACAAAGAGTTCATTATTAAACTCTCTTGAAAAATACCTTGTCATCCTTTTGTAATAGGTAACCGATCTTCTTGAGCACATCTTGAATCCCATTATCAATTATTTGACTCATTTTCAATAGAATATTTCTTCATCTTTAGGGCATGTAGTAGTAAGTACATTCACAACGTCTCACTTCTTCGTTCTAAAAACGTACAGAATCAAACCCTTGTCCTTTGAGTTTCACATTAGAATTTTCAAATCAGGTTACTACCACCCCAAATGTGCAACCTAGTGATGCCTCTACATCTAGCGATGATGACACTTTCAATTTTGATGCACATCTATTGGATGGCAATGATGACAATGATCCTACTCACTCATTGTTCCCACCTCAGCCGAAGTGAGTTGTCGCTACTCTCAATGATGTTGATTTTCTTGCATGTCCTTCCACACAACAGTTATAATCGTGCCCATCTTGGGCTCTTATTTCAACTGGCCCTCCTCTTCTTGATAAATACCATTTGGCTCCGATGAAGACTCTTTGTAGCATGATCAATCCAATGAAGATCATGAATATTTTCTCTACCACCAATATAACTTTTGATGACCTCTAGATCAACATTAAGAGGAAGTATTGTGATAATTTGTGGATGTAATACCTTCTTTGTGGACCCACGTTCAACTTAAAGGGGGGTGTTGAGATTATGTCTAATCTTCACTTGTGACAAAATGTCGACCCTCTGTTTGATGTATTGGTGGCTTTATTGAGCCTAGATATGGGTTATTAACCCACCATATTGTATTTATCTATATATTTGACTAGGTTGGCCTTGTCACTCTCTTGCAGTTAGCGTCCTAAACCCTAATGGAGGTGTATAAATACATCATCATCTTCATTTGTAAATCATTCAAACAAGTTGTTATTTGATAATAAGGCTTGTTGACCACCTATTTCAACTAGGTGTCAACGTCATGTACCATGAAGATATGTACCTTGTGGTACAACAAGTTTGAGGACTTATGGCTCAGCAAGGCAATTTTGCCTGCAATACTTCTTTCTATGTACACGGAATGTCTACTCCTCTGTGTGGGATAACTTTGTAATATGTTAGAATGGATCAATTTTTATTTAGTTGCCTAGGACTTTATCATTAGGGAAGTCATTTTATCGAGTGTTTTTTTCATCGGGTAATTAATATTGCTTTTCGGCGATTTTAATTACCCTTGAATTTTTCACTCAATAATTCTCCAAAGTGGTGAAAGGTGTTCTAATGATCGAGCTCATTTGGTGAATAAGGTTTAGAAGTGTTGTAAATGACCATGATAGACATCTCCTAGAATCTTGTGGAATTCTGTTAGGCTTTGATAGGATTTTTTAATAATTAAAATTTTTCGTAAATTGGAAATGTTAATTATTTTTGATGAAAAATGTAAAAAATTGATCCTTATGGATTTTGTATATGTGTGTGAGTACTCAAAACAAATGGCTTATGACCCCCTACACCCTTGGACCAAGTTTCAACTCAATTGGACAAGATTTGTTAGGTCATTGTCCATGAGGAGTCCAAGTCAGTCAAAAGTCAGCGAATAATTGGCTAAGATTAAAAAAAAAAAAAAAAATTGTAAAAATGTCTAAAGTCGTGAGAGAGTGGGGAAATGATTTCTTCTGTTTTTCCTAAGTTGGAAAAGTGAAAATCCACTTAGAAAACCCCCACATGCCAAGTCAACAATTAAAAGTGAGTCTCCCTAGTGAAAAATGTGCCCCCCTTCCTCATGAACTTAGGGGAAAGTAAAAATTGAAGTGAGAAAAATGGTAAAACCCTAAGTGTGCCCTTCCTACGGCCTAACCTCATGTTTGAACAAGTGGAAAGAGGTTTTCCCCCTTCATATCTTACCCCTCAAACCCTAACTCACTCCAAAACCTTAAAAGTGTACCCTCCTTGACTTGTTATCTCTCTCTTGGATGGGTGATACTTGTAATTCATCCAAGAGGGGTCTCTCCTCTCTCCCTCATATAAAATGAAATCCTCCCTTTTCATTTGGACATCAGTTTTTCACAGCAACTTTATTATGCCAAAATCTCTCCCCACTCTCTCATTCTCTCACATTTTCTCTTGTAATTTTTTATGTCATTTGGTAACTTTTCTTGGAGCAATAAAATGAAGCTTTGGAGGATCTCTTGGTGTTCTCTTGGTGTTCTTGGTGCATTCTTGGTGTTTTGGCTTCTCTTGTATGGTATTTTCTCCTGGTGAGGTGACATTGTAGATTTTGTTTATCTTTGTCCCACATTGTTTTACTTGAAAAACCCTAAGCAAAGTATTTTGCTATGGATAAATATGTAGTAGTATTGTTATAAGTTTATGTGAATTGTTTTTATTAATGTTTGTAAAGTATTTTGTAGGCCTTTTAAAATATCACACCTTCTTGCCTCATTGTGTAGCAAGGGTTTACAAATTTACAGGTTGTCAAATCTTAGAGGAGGAACACCAAAGGTTTCATTTCATTCCATATAATTTTATGTTTTAATTTCAGTCTTCTATTTATTTATTTTCTGCATATAAAATCACTTGAATCTTGCTAAAAAAATCAATTTCCAAGTTCATATTTTTATTGTAAATATTTATGTACATACGCTAACTCAAAAACTAACATTTTGTGGTGATTTTTAGCATTTTCTAGCAAGCTTTGTCTGTTGATTTATGCAAGTTTTCATCATAAAAAAAGGGAAGTGCTGCCCAAATTTGACTACTAAAAGCTCAATAAAGCATCTACAAGATTTGGTGCAAATTCTCTCTCTCTCTCTCTCTCACACACACACACACACACACACACACACTTTCTAAAACTATTGTAAGCAGCCCAAGAGACTCTTGTGCTTGCACTTTTTTTTCTTTCCAAATTTAAAATATGTAAATTAATTTCAATTGTTTGTCCACACCTTGTATTGTGTTTGGCTTTGTCATCCTTGCAAAATCGTGTTGGCTAGGATTAAAAAAAAATTCTGATTTTTGTTTTAATTAATTGTGTCCACCTTTGCCACAAAATCGGAAGGCTTTGTCCTCCACCTTGTGCCAAAGTAGTGTGGTTAACTTGTTTAAGTTTTTTATTTTAATCAATTTTTGTTTGTCCACACCTTGCATGTGAATGGTTGTGTCATCCTGCAAAATTGTGTTGGCTAGTGCTTAAAATTTTATTTTGACAAAGTAAATAAAATTTACACCGCATTTGCCATGTATTCCCTCCCCTTGCCACTTTGTGAATCTTGGGTAATAAAAAAGGAAAAATGATTGAGTGGATAGTTTAATTAGGCACTCATTTTTGTTATTGTTTGACCACTAAAATAAGGTGACTTGTGGAGGCTAGAAGGGGTTGAAGCCGAGAAAACCACTCAAAATAAGGGGACTTGTGGAGGCTAGAAGGGGTTGAAGCCGAGAAAAGTTTCACAGCACTAAGTGTCATCCTTGCTTGAGCAGCCCAAACACTTTGAACTTGACCTGTGGAGCTAGGGGAAAACCTTGTTGTTCTTTTTATTGAGCACCCAACATTTCCTCTTGGCTAAGGGAAAAGGACTTGGGGTAGTCACATAGCTTAGGCTTGCAACTCCTCACATCTAAACCACTAAGTTAAAAAGAAACTTAAAATTAACTAAAAGCAACATAAACACTTGCAATTTTTATTTCAACAATTCATTTCCAAGAATTTACATTCCATTTATTTTTTGCAAGTCATTCACATTATTTTTTATTTCTTATTCAAGCATTATTTAATTCTTTGGGAAGTAATTGTTTATATGTAAATTTATTTTGTGAATCAAAGTGTGGATAAATTTATTCTTTTATTTCAAGTTGTAAAGAGACATTTTTGTGAATATTTGTTCAATAAGTGGAATTTAATCATTTTTAGGCACCGGTGTCGTTGTTTATAAAAAAAAGATTTTTTTGTCATTAAAAAATTGCATATTGCATTGGTTGATTGCCATTGGGTTGGGTTTCCCTAATCAACAAATTAATTAACTCCAAGAACATTTAATAAAATCTTCACATAGTTTAATAGGGTCTACCCCCCTTGGCTTCCCTAGGAGTGACCATAGACAGAAGGAGTCCAGATTGAGATGACAGTGGACTTGGATTCAAGTTTGTGTCTCCAAGGACACACCAAGTGGGTTGGAGACTTCTCCATGTTTGTAGGTGTGAATTAGGACGGCAACAAGGCCTGAGGGAAATCTTTCTCCAAAGCACTTCTATTGTTCATGTGCATGGGTATTACAACAATCTCTCGTGTACATCATTTCAAGTATTGTTTCTTTTCCGCCACATTTTTCACTTGGTTGGATTGGGATTTATTGAAGAGTTCACCGTAGATCCACTATCTTATGATCTCAACAATAAGGTTATCTAAAGATTGAACTTCCCCTGTATGAATTTGGAAAACCAAGAGGCATCTTGAGTTTCATATCAATGAAATTGCACAAAACTTATGGATCCAAAAATTGATGGATGTGGCATCCAACATAGAAACACAAGAAAAAAGAATACAATTAGTGAGAGCAAGCAAAACAACAAAAATTGATGAATGCAAGTAACAAAAGTGGGAATTATCTCTAAGTATGCAAGCCAGACTTCAATGCATTGGAAAACAAGGAAAAACATAATACTCAATCAAGCATTAACACCAAATAAGCAAAGTCTTGTAGTTAGATGTGTAATGTCCATAGATCATCCCAAAAAGGAGATTTTACAATATAACTATCTAGGAACAACTAATAATGGTTCACAGCAATATTTTAGCCTAACTCCAAATCTATAATGTCAAGTACCAGTGATTCACTTAATACAAAAGAAGCTTACAACCAAGCATAAAAGCTGGAACACTTTCTATTATGCAACATTAAAAAATGCTACAATTTTTGCACAAATATTAAATTATTATATAAATTGCATACATTGTGTCTATATTAAAAGAATGGTATCTGTTACCACTCAAATTGTACTTAATTATAAAAGCCCTAATCCACAAGGTACAACTCAAGGGGCTTGTTAGGACGGTCACCATTGTCACCTCAGTAACCTATCCTCTTCACTTTAGGTTGGCTCTCCTCCGACTCAAGGGGGGTATCATGATTCCCTAGTAGGATTACTAAGACCAAGCAATGACCCACAAGGTGAAGTTGAGAGTGGCCTTAGTAAAACGAAGTTTTTAGGTTTTTAGGGTTTTAAATATAAGTGATGAAAGGAAGTAGAGATCAATGCCAAATCCAACTAGGGCAATGGAGTCAAACGACCTATGAGGTCAAGAAGAAACCCTCTTAAGAATTGGCTTATTTCATTCAAGGATTAGGGCTTAGATTAGAACCAAATGAAGAATAATCCTTCACCCAATCAAGATCAACAATGAATATCAAGGTCTACAAGAAGGGAACCTTAATGGAAAAACCTTCGCCAACAAAATCAACTATGGCTTGACAAATTTACTTGAAACTTTTGTTAGGGATCCACAAGGAAGAACAAAGCATGGCACCAGATAATCACCAAAACAACAAAGGAAGAAGGTGAAAACCCTAGAACATCTTCCTTCCAAGTGGTAACTTACCCCTCCAATGGATCTATCTTGAAGGCTTGTAGAACACTTGAACATTTCACCATTAGATCCTTATGCACCAAATAAAACCAAGATAAAGAAGCTTCAAGAATTGATAATAATCATCCACAAAGGAAGAACCCTTTACAAATCCATATGATCCAAGAAAGATATGTCACTTAAGCTCCAAGAAGTGAGAGCTCCAAAAATCCAACCATGAGTGATAATGAGGAAGGGCACCTTTATTTATAGAATGACGCTCATCTTCCTTTACAATAAAATAATATTATCTCATGTGAGATCCTTAGATCTAGCCTATGGAAGAGTAAAATACAATTTCTTCTAATATCTAGTCTAAAATACAATAAAAGTAAAGTGGTCAATGTTAAAAAGTGTACCAAGAACAAGTGTTTCTCACAACTTAGGTGCCTAGGTGTGAGAAAGTGTCTAAGGTGGTCCCTACTACATTAACTTTATGAGAAATAAAGTTAAAAGTGACTTCGAGAATATTTGTGAAGTAGGTGACTTAAAAAACATTAAATCGCCACCATTGATCTCAATGGCCTAAGATCTAATCTCCACAATTGGATCATGTGACTCTTCACCTTCCCCTCATGAGTCTATCTAGGGAAAGAGGGCACACCCCTTTGGCATTCTTTATGAGCATTTGAAAGTGCAAGAGAGAGAGAGTCGAGTTGAGAAAGACAGGCACATTTGCAGCCAAGAGCATGCATTCCAAGGCAAGTTCTGGCACACAAATCGAGGAGAGAAAGTACAACAATGAATGGAGGTCGTACTGTACGGATTTTGAGCAGACCGTACAGTGGTAGCTTGGCACGGAAATTGAGGAAGTGGACTGAATTTCTGGGTGAGTTTGGCACGGAAATTGAGGAAGTGGACTGAATTTCTGGGTGAGTTTGGCACAGAAATTGAGGAACTCAACAGTCACAAATTTCTGGAAAAGTGAGACAGCAAGTAGGCACAAATTTCAAGGTTGGTTATACAACATTTATCACTGTGATAGTCGTACACTGTATGAATTTCTAGAGAGATCAAGGAGTTGTTTGGCACAGTTTTCAAGGTTGTTTGTGGTGGCACGAATTTCGAGATAAGTCTGATATTTAATGTTGTTACATTCTGTAGTAAAAGAATTCTTTCTCAGAGCTCTGAAAATAATAAAATCCTCCTCTCACTGGTTTTCCCCTTGCGGGTTTTTCCAGGATCGGTTTGACCAAAATTTATGAGTTATTATTTCTCTGTGTGAGTGCATTTATATCTGCATTAATGGATGTAAGAAACTCTATGTGTTTCATGTTATATGTATCAATTTATGCTAATTAATTTGTTGTTGAAAGCTATGTGGGTTGGGTATTAAACTGTGGTAAACATATTGACTTGAAACCGAGTTTGGGTTCAAAAAATTTACAGTCAAGCCACATGTGCAGTGATCTAGGTGATATAACACCCAAAGAGAGGGACCTCCCCACTAAATAAGGAAGGAAGTGGCTCCAAGGTGAAACGTTGGCCTCCAAAGGCCCCCAAAGTATGTAGATGTGCAACAAACTCCTCAAGTGTGCAAGTAAGCCCTTCTAAGTTTCCTTCAAGATGGATGTATGGGCCTCCAAGGTAAAAGCGTCCTTAAAATCACGAAATAAACCCTTCAAAAGGGGGCGTCCCTTCCAAATTAGCTCCAAAGATCAAGTGGAAGGTCAAAATATCTTCCTCGAAAGTGTAATGCAAGGCGCCTAGGTGCCTCCAATTTGGGTGTTGTTATCCCCTAGCTTAGGGATAACTAAGAAGATTATGTCTCGAGGCCCACAGGTCCTAGACATGGAGTACCGAGAGCCATATTGACTTCAGCCTGGCTTTGGAGGGCCCATCTTTCTTCTTCAGCACCTCAACCTTGTCAACGGCAACAGCATCCATCCCATCGGCCTGGTCCTTTAGCAGTCGTGGATCTTGCTCCATGAGGTAATGAGTCTGGGTATCATGGTATGTGTCACTCTGATTCTCAAAACATTTGAATACGTGCATTTAATTATTTTTGCTTATGACGTGTGCTTGGACTTTATGCCTTTCCACTTCTCCATACCTGGGGGGAATGATAGGATGCCCTAACAAGTTGGTTCCCTTAGGATTTGAGTTGCCACTGGGTGGGTTCATGAAAGGGCATCGTCCATTCCCACCATACTTATCACTTTTCATCATTTTCCCTCTCATCTATCCCCTACATTGGTTCAGGCATTGGGTTTGCCAAGCTAGCAAAGGGTTGTACCTTGCCTTGTGGGAAGGGGCTAAAGGCCCAAAGGGTAAAAGTAGTTGGCAAAAGATAAAAGCCAAAAGAACAAAACCTTTAAATGCTTCGCCTAGGGCTCCCCGAGAAAGCAATAAAAAGTTTCTTAGCAAGAAATGGAGGGACCCATAAAATAATAAAATCAAGACCTACTTGGAGGATAGGGGGTCTCATCACGAGCCAACCTATTAGGTCCATGGGCATGTAGCGGTATGACACTGCCATTCAGTTGGTCACCACGCCAAGGTAGTGGCTCTTGGTGGCATAGCCAAGAGAGAGGGGGTCTCATCATGAGCCAGCCTTCTCATCTCTGTGAAATGCTTGTGGGTAACACTGTCACCACTGGTCACCACGCCAGCGCAGTGTCCCGCAGCTACTCTCTTGAAAGAAAAAGCAATAAAATAAAAAGGTAAAAGGCATTGAATGGGCTTGGAAACATTTGCATCCATTACAAGGTGCAACTCACCCTCTTCAGAGGCACCCACAGGCAAGCCATACATTTCCTTGTCATCACTGCGCCCAGTGTTCAAACATTCCCATACCACCTCATCTACTTACATGACCTGGATTGGTCTTCACCTAAGAACATCCCACGTCCGATGAGAATTAGCCCAATAGGACCTCCTGAAACCCTCTCCAAACATGGCTTGTAGAATAGTATAACATCTTTGAGCACTTGTGTGGGAAAGGGAGGTTTTATGCACATGTTTAGATAACTTGATTATTAGACGTGATTGACATTGCTATGATCTCTGTGACTTATGAGCCCATGGAGGGCGTACTTCTTGTTGTTGCAGGGCCACACCCGACAGACAAGTACACATCGAGAGATGATTATTTCGGAGCTCCATAGGGCTAAAATCCCACCAGATGGATGCTAAGACCCCAGCCAGGGGAAGACACATATCAAAGGCTTACATCGGAGAAAGAGGAGGACGTTACACCAGAGACAACCTGGCAGGCCTGGACCCATGGGGGTTTTGCCCTCCCATTATGATGTTAGCCTTGGAAGGCCCATGACGTCACCTCTGTGACCCTTGACGTCACCCAACGTTTGATGGACACCTTGGAGGCAGTTGTGTGCCAAGTGGCACATGTGGCTTGATCCAGAGGCCTTGGGAGGCCTAACGTTTTGCTCCTGGAGGCCAAAGTTTCATCTAGGAGGCCCAACGTCACCCTAGAAGGGCATGACATCACCTATTTTGCTTGATTTATGGTTTAATTTGTCATTTTATGTAAAAAACTGGATTTTACATGTAAACTGACCATGTAGGCCTTTTTACCTAATTTTGTAAATTAAAAGTCATTTTCACTGTATAAATAATTTGCCCTTGTATTGTTTATGATCTTTCACTCACACTAAGTGAGGTATGAAATTTGCATCATACTTAGGGTTTATTGGCTGAAATTTGGTGCGCACTTCTTGAAGGAGGCTAGTTTTGGTGTATTTTTGGCATTTTTCTTGGTTGAAAGTCTTCAAATAGGCCTATTGCTAAATTATTCTTGGTAAATGTAAATAAATTTCTACAATTCTTATTTATTTTGAATGGTTATGGTGTATTTACTTTGCATTTCTTCCAAGATTATGAAATTGCTAGCTTAAAACCCTAGGTGGTCAAAGCACATGTTATTGTTCTTGCCTTAACAACTTTTCACCTACTAGATTGTGCTAGAAACCCTACTTTTTGAAGCATTGTGCTAAGGGCCCTACCATTGTAGCACCCTAGCATCACTTGCTTCATCAAGCCGTCATTTACTTCATCCTTGAGCTAAAGGACGAGGAAAATCGCTAGGGCCTAAGGTTACCTACTTCCTAGTGGCCATTTTCCTCCTAGGGTTTTAGTGATTGAAGCCTTGGGTTACCAACACCTTAATCATTGACTTTCCTGTCTCTAGCTCTCTCATTATCATTTGTTCCTTCAAGATTATCGGTGCTAAAAGTGACTCCATTAACCCTAAAGACATTGATCTAGGCCTTGCACTTAATTGATTGATGAAAACAACTCTCAAAACTTTTACCTCAAGCTATATACTAACTTTTCCTAACCCTAGAGTAGACTAATTTACTAACCTACTTGTTTTGTTACAAAAGTAAGCTACATCCATTTATTGTAGCAATAAAAGCATTTAAAAACAATTGCAAAATTGATTTATACAACTGCTAGTACATTGTTATTATTAAGTTATTATTTTTGGTCATTGTGAAGCTCTTTTAAGGCATTTATTGTGAAGTTATTATCTTATATACATTGCTGTTATAAAATTCTGTTTGCTTCATCTTGCATGAACTATTGTTTTATTTGACAATTCCATGGTTTTATGAAGCACTAACATCAAATTGTACTTGCAAAAGATATCGTTTTCTTGTTGCTTTGTTCTAATTAGGTACATCTAAGCACATCATTGCTTCATTGGTTAAAACCTTGGGACTTTCTGATCGGTGTGACTTGTGAGAGGGGATACCTTTTATAGATACTTTAACCTTTGCCTTTTCAAACCCCCAGGTCACCGGGGACGTCTTCCCTGGGCTATCAACCCTAAATAGAAAGAGGTAATCTGTTAAGGTGACAGTGATAGGATAACCTCATGTTACGCCAATTTGTCTTCCCTTAGCCTTTTCCTTTGGAACTAATACAAATTGCGCAATAACAGGCGCATGAGTCTTCAATGTGACAAGGGGCTCAATAAGCAATGAATATAACCCTCAAGGTGGACAGCCTCCTCTAAACTAGCCTTAGGATGCCAAATGTGAAGTCAACAAGGGGCCATCTTAGTCCTCAAAATATGCTAATCAATTTCTTAATTCATGGGAGGCCTCTCCCCAAGTCAAAATGTACTCACACGTGCCAAATGAAACCCCCATGCAGCCTCCAAGGTGGACATCCCCTTAATTTAGGTGGCACGTACCTCAAAATGAGCAATTCAAATGAGAATGCCAAAATCTAGGATGTCATGGCATGAGAAGCCCTGGTACATGAAAAATAGCCCAAATCTGTTTTTTACCACTGCCTTGGGAAATGGGAACTACCTCCAGATCTGTGAAGATACCTTGGGAAACGTGGAGATGCCCAAAAATCAGGACGAAGCCAAATGCCCAAGAAGTATCATGCCACATCATATGGTCCATCCATACATCATCAAACCCTCTAACTCATCCATATCTATGAAAACAAGTGCCCCAGCTGTTCAAAGCTCAAAAATACAAGAGCTAGTGAAGGAATTTAATAGGGTTACCCCCTGCCAAAATGAGAGGTAACATAGGTTCCAACTCGGAGACATGTGCTCTTCTTGGGAGTGCATGACAACCTCACAATCTCATCATGTACACATGAGAATAACCTCCTCATCAGCAAACACACAAAACTGGCTTTTACAAAGCAATAGAGAAGCCATCTACAAAATCAAGTCTAGTGCTGAAGAGAGCTTATTCATGCTACACTACTGTTCAAAAGAGCTTATTCCCTTCCTAACCTACTGTAGTATGTGCAAGATGAAGCTGCTAGGTGAAATCAGTGGGCCAATGCAGCCACCTGAGCAATTCAACAATACAATGTCCTTTTCCCCTGTGCTTGGTCATCATAGAAAAGAAAAACACAAAAAATACAGGTGCTGGTAGGCTGGAATCTGTCACTGCTGGGCTGAAAATAGACCTGGGCACATGCACACCACTGATATCTTCAAGCATATGCAGATACTGATCTGAAATACTACAGGATTTGTTTATCCAGGAGTTAAGAGGACTAATATAACCACTGTTAAGCCTAAAACATTCCTCTGCACTGCTGCCAGCCCTGAAACTTCTCTTTCATTGCCATATGAGAGCATCAAACGATATTCAAACTACTGCTGGAGATCTAGTTTAATAACTGAATTGGAAATCTGAATATTCATGTGATGTTTCTCCCATAGGTTATCAATAGCTCTTGTCACCTTTCTTGCCATGCAATTGATATACTTAGACAACTCATCCAAAATGTAAACATCCACAGCCAATCTTCAATACTTCAGATCGGTCTTCAAGTGCCGTTCTAAGACAACATTGGTGTCTTTTAATACTGCTCAGGTCTTGTCTTATATCAGCAGTTAACTCTTGCGTTTTTTTAGTATTGGTGTCAATACTGAGAGTGATGGTTGGAGGCATTGCTTTGCCCTGGCCAGCAAGATCATACACGGATTCAAAAAATCTTATCCAAAATTCACCAACATTGCCAGATGGAAACAAAATATTGCCCAACAATTTTTTGTTCACGAGGGTGTCGAACTGCACTGAAGTGTTGGACAGTGATGACAAAACTTCCCCTACATCCATGGAATCCGAGGCACTCGTTTGTTTATTCACGAGGGTGTCGAACTGCACTGAAGTGTTGGATAGCGATGACAAAACTTCCCCTACGTCCATGGAATCCGAGGGCACTCGCTTGTTTATTCTGATATCATTTAGGATTGCAAGATCAGAAGACTGCATGGACGCTTTGGCTGATTCTTGTTTCTCAAAGTTGCCATCACCATTCATTAATTTGTGTTGAGATTCCATGCATAAATCCTGATCTGGGAAGTGTGATTCTACAGGCCGGGACGCACCAAACTCCTGCTTTATTCCTAGGTCTGTTGCCAGCAATGAAAATCTTCCTGAGCATCATCCATATTCAGCGCTATGGAGTCTCCCTCTGCACGTGCTTGAATGCGTTTGTGATGCAGTTTTATGGTATGATCAGGCCTCCATTTTCCACAGTCTGAATCATATATCGAAGGGCCATCAAAAAATACATTATATGACCTATATCTATCATGCTCCAGCTGTATGAAGATAGTTCTATCAGCAAGGGGACAAAGACATGTTTCCCGAATCTCATGGCACTGTCCCAATTCTATCTTTTCCTCTATCTGGACTTCATGAATTAGTTTAGCCACACGACTAAGACTGCCTTTGTTTCCATCAACGTTATCAACAACGGGGGGATATATCAGAAAATCTTCATGACTGGGGTATCCCAAATGTCCGTTAGTGGTTTCATGGCTCACAAGATCGGGTTGATAAATCTTTTTAGCTTGAGAACACCACTGTCCTTTCTTCCCATCGACGCCCAGGGTTTTATCATGGTTTTGGTTATCCATAAGATGGCAAATCGCATTGTATTCAAACCGATCATTGGAAACCATGGGGCAAAAAGCTTGTATTTCACCAAGTGGATCTACCACGGATAAATCCATCATCACCCCCTCCATGATCATCATCAGATTCTAATGAAGGATTTGTGCTCCTATTTTGCTTAAACACAGAAAGTATTTCTGACCTGCAAAATACATTGCCATAGGTGCCTACAACTGTCATAACAGAGTTGTCAAGACATGATCTTTTAGCCTCACAAAAATGCTTAATTGTCGTTTCATCCATCATGTGACCGAGAGGACGAGTATCCACACCGAGGGTTTCATCAAAGTGAAGTGCAAAGGCTCTGCCACTGTATTGTTGAATTTTCGAATGTGAATCTGGGCTACTATCCATGTCAGTTTTGAGACAATTTCCATCCGCGTTGAGGGTTTTGTTGTCCAACTGCTCTTGGAATGCAGAATGTGGCATATTGCTGTCATCATTTGAACAGGCTGTGGAAAGCTGCTGATTGTGCACAAATTCTTCATTTTCCAGGCTTAGGATGATCCGATCTCTGTCCTTTGAATCATGCAAGACATCAGGATTTAAATTTTCATGCCTACCGTCTTCATTTGCATTTTTTCTGAATTCTGAGACACATACCTGGTTCAGCAGAGATGAGGCTTGATGTGGAGCTGAGACTGTTCATGTCATTATCAGCACTTACGGCCAAAATCTGATCTTCTCTCGTATCTTGACAGTCTTCTTCAATGAGACTTTCATCTTCAAGAGTAACATTGAGGACTTCTTCATTGTTTAGATTGGGATTGGCCTGATTCTTGTCATCACAAAAGACAACAGGACTCACCTTACCCCAGAGTTCCAAACCTGTATTACATTCGTCATCTTCATGTGATTTGTCCCTGGAATCTGAAGTACTTGACTGTTTTCTGGCAGCAGCAGGACCTGTTACAGGGTTGGGCAAGACAATGATCTGCTCACATATTGCTTCATCGGTATCACTGCTGAAGTTAGAGACCAAGGACTTTCAAATCTGGGGTGTCTTCTTCATTAACTGCTCCATTATCTTCAAGAGGAGGGGCCAGGAGCTTCTTGAATAGGGTTTTGTGCATCATAAACTTCCTTAATTCCTTCAATGATGGGCCACCATTTTTCACGATCATAAGGGCTCCATCATCTGCAAAATGCTTTAGCAAACCCTGCAAAAGACGGGATTGTTCCTTTGCCAAGACTTTCGAACCATCTCCTGGCATCCCTTTTGAGACTTTAGGCAAAAAATTTCATCATATCATCTTCATGAAAGAGGCCAATGCTCAAACTGAATTCAATGAAAGATGATATATGTTGTATGACTGAATTATCGTATCCGTAAAAACCTGGAATTCCCCTTGTATCTACATCAGGGCTTTTATGAGGAAACCCTGGGATATTTGAAAAATCAAAAAGAGCATACCAGCTTGGCCAACAATGGAGCTAATTCCTTTCTTCTTTTCATCTAGGTCTTCAATATAAGGCTGAAAAATGAAATCTGAAATGAAAAATGATCATACCTCATACAAGTACCAAGGTGGAGTCGCCCAGATGAGACTTTCTTCAAGAGCCTTCAAATTGATGGATGTGCTCACCTCTACATCCAGCAAAGTATTCAAAATCTGTAAGGAACAAGGGCTTTGTCCCTTCATGGAGTCACAATGTGAGAAGATCTTCAATACAACAATCTCACAAATCTGTCATGAAGAATAGTCTTCAAATTTCCCAGGTGAATGGACTTTATCCTTGGCAACGGTGCCAAAATGTTACCACTCAAATTGTACTTAATGATAAAATCCCTAATCCACAAGGTACTACTGAAGGGGCAACTGTTAGGACGGTCATCACTGTCACCTCAGTAACCTATCCTCTTCATTTTAAGTCGGCTCTCCTCCGACTCAAGGGGGGTATCCCTAGTAGGATTACTAAGACCAAGAAATGAGGCACAAGGTGAAGTTGAGAGTGATCTTAGTAAAAAGGATTTTTGGGGCTTCTAGGGTTTTAAATATAGGTGATGGAAGGAAGTAGAGATCAATACCAAATCCAACTAGGGAAATGAAGTCAAGGTGAATAAAATGGCCCATGAGGTCAAGAAGAAACCCTCTTAAGAATTGGCTTATTTCATTCAATGATTAGGGCTTAGATTCGAACCAAAAGGAAGAATAATCCTTCCCCCAATCCAGATCAACAATGAATATCAAGGTCTACAAGAATGGAAAAACCTTCACCAACAAAATCAACTATGGCTTGACAAATGTACTTGATACTTTTACTAGGAATCCACAAGGAAGAACAAAAGCATGGCACCAAATAATCACCAAACCAACAAAGGAAGAAGGAATGAGAAAACCCTAGAACATCTTCCTTCCAAGTGATAACTTACACCTCAAACGGATCGATCTTGAAGGCTTGTAGAAGACTTGGACATTTCATAATTAGATCCTTATGCACCAAATAAAACCAAGATAGAGAAGCTTCAAGAATTGACAACAATCATCCACAAAGAAAGAACATTTTACACAACCATATGCTCCAAGAAAGATATGTCAATTAAGCCCCAAGGAGTAAGCTCCAAAAATCCAACCATGAGTGATAATGAGGAAGGGCACCTCTATTTATAGAGTGATGTGTTTTCTTTACAATAAAACAATATTATCCCATGTGAGATCCTTAGATCTAGCTAATGGAAGAGTAAAATACAATTTGTTCTAACTATCTAGAGCCTAAAATAGAATAAATTAAAGTGATCAAGCCACATGTACAATGATCTAGGTGAAATAACACCCAAAGAGAGGGACGTCCCCACTAAATAAGGAAGCAAGTGGCTCCAAGATGCAACATTAGCCTCCAAAGGCCCCCAAAGTATGTAGATGTACAACAAACTCCTCAAAGTGTGCAAGGAAACCCTCCTAAGTTTCCTTCAAGGTGGACGTATGGGCCTCCAAGGTTAAAAAGTCCTCAAAATCACAAAACAAACCCTTCAACAAGGGGCAGCCTCTCCAAATCAACTCCAAAGATCAAGTGCAAAGTCAAAACATCTTCCTCAAAAGTGTAATGCAAGGATGCAAGGCTCCTAGGATCCTCCAATGTGGGCGCATGAGTCTTCAATGCGACAAGGGGCTCAACAAGCAATGAATATAGCCCTCAAGGTGGACAACCTCTAAGTCAGCCTTAGGATGCCAAATATGAAGTCGACAAGGGGCCAATTTTAGTCCTCAAAACATGCTAATCAATTTCCTACGTCATGGGAGGCCTCTCCCCAAGTCAAAATGTACTCACGCATGCCAAATGAAACCCCCATGCAACCTCCAAAGTGGGCGTCCCCTTGATTTAGGTGTCACATGCCTCAAATGAGAATTCCAAAATCTAGGACATGACATGGCGTGAGTGTTGATGAATGCAGCTATGGGAGACATCCTCCAGCTTACAAACCTGTGAGATGTGGAACATAGCAGCTATGTGAGTCTTTCTCTCAGCTTACAAACCTGAGAGAAAGCCCCTCTGAAGCGTTCGTGGTTCCTGCCTAGGACAGAGTCAGGAACGTAGATATGACCTCCTCCATGACGTGAGTGAGAAGAACTCTAGATGATTATCCGGTGGAAAAGCAATCTGTTGAGTTAGGACGTGCTTGTGGCTGAGCACAAGGTGAACGTGGGAAATCCCAAAAGTGTTGGGCACATCATCATGTGAACAGAAATGAAGATGATGTGATGGCCTCCTCTGAGCAACAAAGTTGATGAGAAGACTCCAAATGATTCTCCTGTCGGTAGCAATGGGAAAGCAAATCTGTAGAGTGGACGAGCACAGGTGAACGTGTGAAGATCTGGTTCATCTGTGTAATGCAGTGAATCAGAGCTTTGGCATCCCTATGGATGTGCCCCTAGTGGATGAGCACTAGTCGGTGTATCGGATCCTTTGCTATATATATTGTTCAAGAGTCAGACCTACTTGTTATGTAAAGGGTACAGTTCGGCCCCACCTTAATAATAAATGTAAAAGATAATTAATATTAATATTAATTAATTATAATAAATAATAAATATAATAAGTATATTTGACTTAGAGAGGTCGACCATGTTGTGCCAATAGACGCCCTTGTTAATTGGTCAAAGTCTAATATAAGTAGGAGATGATTCTCCATTGTAGAATCATATCCTTCTTGTGTGTTTTG
>SNQJ01S0056455.1:31958-43924 GCA_010110895.2 Picea sitchensis | reverse complement strand
TCAGACAACTATAATTCAACAGCAAAGATCAAAATGGCATGACAAAACTATCAAGAATAAGCAGTTCCAAAAAGGTAATTGGGCCCTACTGTATGACTCTCGGTTCAAAGAATTTCAAGGGAAACTGCGTACAAGATGGCTTGAACCTTACAAAGTAGACATTGTTTTCCCCAATGGAATAGTAAGGCTCCTCACAATCGATGACTCCAAAACACCGTTACTTGTAAATGGTCATCGGCTCCATCTGTACCAGTGCCCCATTTCCAAAGAATATTTTAAGGCCACATGTGTGGCAAACTCCCATTACCTCTTTTTAGAGGGGGCTTCTACCCCTCATTGCAATTAATTCTTTTTAAGTTAATTTCTTTAGTATTAGACTAGATTTTATTTACTAATAATCCCTGTCAAGAAATACCATGTTACAATCGATTTTTGTAGATTCTCGATCAAAGCACAGGCCACTAGGAAAGGATGATCCTACTTCACGAAGAGACAACCTTTCCCATTGCTAAAACACCACTGTCAGCAACTCTTTGCTCTTTATTCATTGCTGAAACACCACTGTTCAGCACTTGTTGACTTTCCCCATTGCTGAAACACCACTGTTCAACACTTGTTGACTTTTCCCATTACCGAAACACCATTGTCAGCGACCCCACACCTTTTTCCCTTATCACTGTTCAACAACCTTTCACCATTTTCCCTAGTGCTGAAACACCATCCACAACAACTTTTTGCCTTCTCCCTATTGCTGAAACACCATTGTTCAACAGTTATTCACATTTCCTCATCAACGAAACAACATCGTCTAGAAATTGTTTCACCCCATTCTTTTTTGTTGTTGAAACACCATTGACAGCAAACTTTCCCCCATTTTCTTCCTTTGTTGAAACACCATTGTTCAACAGTTCTTCACTTTTCCTCATCAACAAAACAACACCGTCCAACCATTGTTTCGCCCCTTTATTTTCTGTTGCTGAAACACCATTGACAACAAACTTTCCCCCATTTTCTTCCATTGTTGAAACACCATTGTTCAGCAGTTCTTCACAGTTTCCATTGATGAAACAATTTCGTCCAGCAATTGTTTCGCCCCTTTCTTTTCTGCTATTGAAACACCAACTTTTCAACATTATCCGTCAGCAAGATTTTGTGCTCTCATACTACATTTCGTCCTTCCAGTCAACAAATCATTGATACAATTCATCTAACAAATCAAAAGTCTATGCCACGACTATTGCAGAACTATCGTGGATAGGCATTATATTTTGTTTGCAGCACGAATCAAAAGGTAAGGCGAGGTATGTAAATTTTATGTAATACAGTTAAGCTATAGTTAATGAGAAGATTCCAAATCATTATGACCACTCGAGTGCAATCATTATTAGCCACACTTGACGGGAGGGGAGGACATATCAAACTTTTTATACAATCATTTCACACGAATTCACCACTGTCGTTAGTATTTCACCATCCTTTCGTTCGTCTCACCACCATTCGCATGACTTCACTCGATAAACTTACTCTGCACAGAAGTTGTTAAACAACTCTTTAACGGTGTATTTTACCGATCTGGTAGCTATGGGAGGCTCTATTATACAGTACGAACCCGCCACGATAGCCTTGCTAGAACACTATCTAGTAGCCTATCAAATTTTTCTACAGGCAGGATGGCTCAGTTATTTTCAGTGACTCCGGGGGTTTGATCAACAACAGGTTCTGTAATTTTCTCAAAATCTCCAGGGAGATCATTCAATTGTTCAAGGGGTTCGAATATCAGTTACAGAAGAGGATATAGCGTAGGTTTCAGGTCTCCCTACCAATGGCACTCGCCTGTTCAGCCGCAAACATATCATCCTGAATGCCTAGCGAGACTTCCTCTCGCCAGAGGAACAAATTGAATTTAAAGGTCGGGGTGTCCGACTTAGCTAGTTGCTTCCCCCATGGCCGGAAGTTGAAAAATTCATCAAACACTACCTTACCTGCGAAGGCCAATACCAGGTAGTCTACCAGCATGATTTTCTTCTATTGTCTCATTTACGACATAATAGATTGGTGAACATCCCTTATTATTTGCTCGGTTGTCTCAAAAATATGTCGCACTACAGCAAAAAGGCTAAAGACCCCACCCTTTCACTCACCCATCACCGTCTCATCCAACTTCTTATCCAAAAGAGTTTTTCCCAACAAAACCTTCCACTAAATAACCCTCCTATAAATCCCCAAGAAGCCGCTGAAATTCCTGAAAATCTTCAGGAACAACAACCACAAAACCTTCCTGACTCTCCAGAAATACCTAACAGCCCGCCTACAGAACCAGTCAGTCCAATCAACCCCCCTACCATACCAATCTCGCCCCACACCTTACCAGAATCATCCACTCTTGCCCTTCATATTCTTAGCGATGATTCAGAGCCAGACAATTCTCCCCGCCCCATCATTGAGGAAAAACCCCCGCGAAAACAAAAGCAAATTCCTTTCTTCTTGCCCTTTTTACAAAGAAAACAAACAAGGACCTCAATAAGGGAAACCACTGCTACCACTGCCATAGACCCCCAACCCATCCGACTAATACCCCGTACACCTCCAACCTCCCAAATGCCGGAATCTTTGCCTATTCCACCCATGGGCACTGAAACAAAAGAACCAGATGCCCAGGGTGTTGCGACATCATATTTTCCAAATAAAGTAGCTGAAACACAAGAACCAACTACTGATTCAGTAGCTGAAACACAAAATCCAGCTACCCATTCCATAGCTGAAACACAAGAACCAGCTACCCATTCTGTAGCTGAAACACAAGAACCAGCTACCCATTCAGTAGCTGAAACACAAGAACCAACTACTCATTCAGTGTCTGAAACACAAGAACCAGCCATAGCTGCCACACAAGAACTAGCTACAGCTGAAACACAAGAACCAGTTGTTGATATTGACACTGAGATACAGGAATCAGAGGTCCAAGGTGCCACAACACTACTTTCCTTACATGAGCAAGCTGAAACACAAGAAGCAGCTGCTAATTCTGTAGCTGCCCCACAAGAACCAGCTAGTGTGGTTGTGACTGCTACACAAGAACCAATCACTCTTCAACCAGAACCAACAATGGCCTCTGTTGTACAAGAAAATGAGTTCCTAAAGTCTGAACTGGAAGCCTACAAACAAGAGCTAGCCATGGCAAAGGAAGCCTATGAAAAGGAACTTAATTTGTACACCCTAGCTCTCATAGTGACCATGTCAGAAGGAACTACAACAGAGAATCCGTCTAGAGAATATATGTACTGCCAATGTGGGGATATCTACTATCAAGCAGGCTACAAAGTAATTCAAATCCCAGTGCCAGGAGCTTCCCCTACTCCTTCAACTTTTGCAGTCAAATAAGAAGAACCTGTTGTTACACAAGAACCAGCTATAGCTGTCACACAAGAACTAGCTACAGCTGAAACACAAGAACCAGCAAGACCTCCCAAGATTAAGACTGAGCCCTGCCCTGCAACAAATGTCAAATTTCAAACCCCTTCTTTTTTTAACAAAGTTGTACAAACAATGCCTATTGAGGAGTCTTCCCCTCCCAGCCAGATCAATATCAACACTTTCGTGGAACAATCTACTCAAAGCTTACCTCACCCCACTACTTGCAATGCTGAAACACAAACTCAGACATGGGATGAGCAGGAAGTAATACAGAAATGGAAGAACGAGTATGCTGCTACATAGGCCAAAAGCCTGCAAGAGCACAGACAAATCTGGATAAATCACACCTATTCAGATTGGGAGGCTTTAGAGCAGACACGCCAGGAGGCTTGTGCCCTTAAGAAATAGAAAAAAGAGTTGAAAGGCAGATTGGCCCTGGTATTTGACTTGGCACAAAATCTATTGGCTACAAGGAAACCATCCTACAATTACTCCTTGTTCCTTATGGAATGACTTACATGGTTTTAGATCAAATCAATCACAGAAGGCAGACCCCATGCAGTACTACACCCAGAAGATTTTGTCAAAACCTTTGCAGAAGCCTCTGTTAGGGATCAACACCTCCTCTGTGAGGCATATTTTCATAATGAGGCCATCCCCGAGAACAGGCAGCTGAACCTTAATCCTCTTGTCGGGGACATCCAAATTCGGGCATTCACCTCCTTTCTCCACAATCAGATTTTGCAGCAGGATGACTTCCTGGCTGCCAAGCACAATGAAGATAACCATCTTCTTTGGATAAGACCAGAACCACAGAATGCATCCACCTTTGTCACAAAATATTATCAGTTCTTAAAGAAACCATGGATGACTGAACATGTTCAACAACTACAATCAACAGTGCTTCAGGATTGTCATCACTTCATCAGATCCAAAGAGATTGTTTCCCTCCAGGCAAACAACTTGTTTTGGCAGCAATCCACTGAGAAAAAACAGAAACACAATCCTTTTAGCCCTGCTAACCTCGAGATAGCAATCTCCAGGGTACCTAACTACATCCAGTGTGTTCAACAATGTGCTGAAAGCTGGATAGGGTACCGGTTTTATTTTCCTATCCTCTGGTTGCCAATAGAGAGATATCAAATCCATTATAAGTTGCCTCAGAAGATAGAAACAANCTAACCTCGAGATAGCAATCTCCAGGGTACCTAACTACATCCAGTGTGTTCAACAATGTGCTGAAAGCTGGATAGGGTACCGGTTTTATTTTCCTATCCTCTGGTTGCCAATAGAGAGATATCAAATCCATTATAAGTTGCCTAAGAAGATAGAGACAATAGCTTGGCAAAGGTTACAACGTGGCCAAGGGTTCAGAGCACCAACAGACAGTACCTCCCACAGCTACTGCTTGAGTAACTTGCACGCTCGGAGTCGGTATTCAGACTCTGATTCAAATTGAAGTTGCCTGAGGACATGCAACATTTTAAGTTGGGGGGGATGTTAGGACCACATAATGTACCTTTTTGCCCATACTTTTTTCCACTATGACACTCTTGTTCACTCACATTTAAACTCGCATTATCACTTTATCCTATCTTTCCAAAGGTATACAATGTCTCTTCTCTTTACTATACGTTTAATCTGTTTTGCATATAATTTTACACTACTCTCGTACTTAACCATTGATTAGAAATGTATAAGTGTTGAAACAGTTCAAATTGCAGATTAGCATTTGAGGCCTATTGTTGAAACAACAACTCACAGAAGTTGTTACATAGTCCATGGTCGACGATGTTGAAACACATAAGTTGTTACACAGTCCATGGTCGACGATGCTGAAACACAGAAGTTGTTACACAGTCCATGAGAGACGATGCTGAAACACAAAATATTCTACACAGTCCACGACCAATGATGTTGAAACACAGAGGAAGTCATTACACAGTCCGCGGTCAACAACAAATCACACAGATTGACTACAATAGTTGCACCGTGAGTCAAGCACCAACCATCGTTGCTGCATGAGAAGTGCTGAAACAGTCAGAACGCAAATCCCGTGGCTGAAACAACCCGCGATTTGCGATGCCAAAACAACATACAACAGCAGTCACGAGAAAGAGTTGTTACTCCAGTCGTAACAACAACACCTCACTCAACACTCGTAATAGAATTATGTTGTGGGAGACTAGGATATCCTATTCCGGTTTAGAAAGTCGATCTGACTAAGAATAGGACTCAGATACACACCTGTAATTTTTGATCAATTGTATCGAAGGGATTCCCTCTTTAAATAAGAGGAAATCATCATTCGAGGGGGCATCTTTTTCTACTAAGAAAGTTTTACAGAGAAGGACGTACTTCATTTTCAGATTGTAATATGATACATTGATAGATGAATAAAAGATTGTTTTGAGCATCCTTTTCTAGTCTCTTCGTTCCAGGGGAATCTTGTGAGAAGGGAGGGCCCACCTTCTTCACGAGATTCACCCGTTAGTTTTATAGTGTGTTAGTGTGATCTTTGTTTATGCCTTGATTGATTTATGTCTTGCTAAAACACTACTTTAATGAATTTTGATTTGCTGAAACACCACTGAACTTTGTCTTGTTAAGAACTCTGTTTTACGAACGTTACATTGTTTTCATGAAGTTCATGCTTGAGTAACTGTTAATCATTTTAGTTAGCAATCTTGTGTGATGAATTTATGAGAGATTTCTAATCAGAGACTGGTGCTGAAGGTTCCTTCTTTGGGAAGGAAATAGGGTCCTGTTCTCTGTTAGGATTAGTTATCCTTCAATTATTTCCATAAGTGTGCTAATCAGAGACTGGTGCTAAAGGTTCCTTCTTTGGGAAGGAAATAGTTCTTTGTTAGGATTAGCTAGCCTGCAATTATTTCCATGAGTGTGCTAATCAGAGACTGGTGCTGAAGGTTCCCGCTTTGGGAAGGAAATAGGGTCCTGTTCTCTGTTAGGATTAGTTAGCCTTCAATCATTTCCATGAGTGTGCTAATCAGAGAATGGTGCTAAAGGTTCCTGCTTTGGGAAGGAAATAGGGTCTTGTTCTCTGTTAGGATTAGCTAGCCTTCAATTTCCATAAGTGTGCTAATCAGAGACTGGTGCTAAAGGTTCCTTCTTTGGGAAGGAAATAGGGTCATGTTCTCTGTTAGGAGTTAGATAGACTTCAGTGTGTATTATTTCAGTTAAGCGATAAGTTCATGAAGTGTGATGATCGGAAACAGGTGCTGAAGATTCCTTCTTTGGGAATAGGGTCCTGTTCTCTAGTTACAGAATAGTTGGTCTTTTCTGTTGCAGTATCTTGTATCATTTTAATGTAATCCAGGATTCTTCAATTAATCATTTCTTTAAACTTTGAGCTCTGCAATAGGTAGATTACTTTTCTGTAATCCAAGTTAGAACTTCAGTTCATTCAAGGCAAGTGTTATTAATATAGTTTCCTTTACTACAACTCTAGGTTGTTTTTGAAATTGAGCATATATAGTGTGTGGTTACCTTTGAAATAACAGACTTCCCTAGATTGACAATTTATGTAGCACTTGATTTTTTAAATTAAATAAGCAATTATAGTGACCAACAGTGGCGTTTGCATCACTAGGCATGATTGCAGCTCTCAATGCCTATTTATTCATTGCACCCTTGCATTGATTTTCATAATGAGCTTTATCTAAGTCATGCATCTCACCATCCATAAATTGGAAATTTGGCCAATGTCTTGACACATCTCCACACACTTCCCATTGTCTTCACAATTACTTAGATGCCTTCCTTTTCAACCTGAACACTACACCAAGAATACAATTTTGTAGTGTTTATTAGTGTTAGCAAAAAGGTTGCAATCCAAGTTTTATTTAAAGTAGGAAGCTCATTGGGTATTTGTGTGGCACATAACCTTTCTATAACCATACCTTGCCATATCCAACCATGTCTTGGTCTCATACATGACTAGCTTTCTTAGCATCATTCCTATAACAAGTTATTATCTTTTATTTTCTCTAGTTATTGCCTCATAACCAAATTAACATGACATGCTACTATGTCAGTGTGTGCATTAAAAAGATAAAATCTTTGATAAATATAATAGGCCTCTAGCCTTACCACACTTAGTGGTAATTTAATCATGTCAATGCACTTAAACAATACCATACAATGTATTATAAACTTCAATTTGGGGAAATCCTTACCTGAATTTCCCTTCAACAATTATGCAATATACTTTCAAAAGAGAAATACTTACCTGCAAGGATGGAATTGAACAATTTTAATGATACCTGATTAGTTGATGACAATAGAAGCTCTTATGCCTCTTTATTAGCCTTATAATTCAACATTCCAAATTCTTTTTGCTTCCTTCCATGTGCATCAACATTATCAACAACAATTGCAAACATGCAATAATTCTCATTTTATGGTTGTCCCAACAAGCCATAAAATACTTACTGCTACACAAATTGCATCAACTTCTTTCTTCTTGAATCATGTTTCCTTGTTTATCCCATAAGTCTTCCATTCTTTTGGATTCCTGAATCTTCATGTTCTCTTCACTGTAACCACTGTGCATGATTAATTATGATCTAAGCACATGCTAGCCAAATAACTCTTGGATACCTTTTCTTTTCAATCCAAATACTAAATTGATATTAAACTTCAACTTTTATTTATTTCCTGGATCTATCTATCCCAACTCATACTTGGATGAATTATAATTTCAATCGTGTTGTATTATAGACTATGGATCTTCAACATCCATTTATTTTTTGGACTGAACTATTCTAGCTCTTCCTTGACTGAATAATTTAGTATTGGATTTTTCTTGCATTCTTCTCCACTCCTTGCCAACTAGCCTCAAACTTGGCTTGCATAGCCAATCTATTATCATATTATAGGGATGCACATATGCCTCCTTCTCTAGCTGCAAAGAATTAATTAAAAACACTTAATGTTTCTTTTAATTTACCAACATAATTTCAAGTGATAATTCCACCCCCTGGAAATGTCACTCATGGATCTATGTCACTTAAGA
Organism: Picea sitchensis; assembly: GCA_010110895.2. NCBI lineage: Eukaryota > Viridiplantae > Streptophyta > Pinopsida > Pinales > Pinaceae > Picea > Picea sitchensis. The sequence continues at coordinate 35,475 of SNQJ01S0056455.1, read as the reverse complement.
TGGATTCTTCTCAGGCACCATCTCTTTTACATTCAAAACCATGCATAGAACCATTTTCTTCTTCATGGTTCTTTACTGACTCTCTACAGAGATTCATTTCACTTTTAAGTCTTTCTTGGCTTTGACATCTCCATGCTATTGTGGAAATATCTTCAATACCCTTGGAATGAATCAATAATCTCTACTAGTATTCTTGTTTTCCCTCTTGGAGTGTTTTTCATGCATTCCCATTTGCTTGATATCTACCCCATGAATTATTCTTACATTATTCTAGGATGTTCATGGACTTGTAACTACATATTATGATGATATTAATTTTCAGTATTTCACTATTATTTGGATTCCTCTGATCCAACTCCTACATGACCCAATTCTATTTCTAGTCATGTTTTCTGAGTAACCTTGGACAGTTAACACCAACTTCCTTCTTGAGGTACTTGATTTATCCCTTCCTTAACTGATCATATCAACACTTGGATTTGCTTACTAGATATAACTTTCCCCTATCTTAACCAATCTGATTTCAACCTACCTTGCACAATCCACTTCTATCATGCCATATTGATGCCCTTCATACCAAGCTTCCACTGTGCACTTTGATAACCATAAGGGAAGCATTAATCTATAATTTCATAGCTAATCCCTGGATACAATGCACTTCTGATCCATATATGCATTAAGACTCTTTCTTTATTTAATTACTATCATCGTGATAGTCACTTCCTTTTATAATAGATCTGACTTCAATGCATTGCTTAACTTGTATATTGGTTTATTTGGGAGTGTTCACTAATTAATTCACTACATGATCTACTCCTCTGTCCAGATTCCATTGAATACTTGACTAACATGAGAGGACTTCTTGTAGTGGCTTCCAAAGACTTTATGGCTATGCCAAGATTCATACCTTAACCTTTTGTAGTCTTGTCTTTTGATCTCTTATGAAATATTTTATCATAGCACTCTTTCCTTGAGTACCTCTATTTAATTTTAACTAAACTCAACCTTCTCACCTATTAAGAACTTAAAAGTTTTTAACTATGAAAAAAAAAATGTGCAACCAGCAAAACTTTGTCAGGTTAACTAACTCAACAATTCGCATGAAAATATATGAACCATTCTGGTTCAATAATATATCATAACCATTCTTATGATTTCCTGGAAAACTGAATTCCCAAATCAATTTTATGGGTGGAAATTTATATTCCACTGTCCAAGACCTTTCCAATGCCTGCTCCCATGCTCAATTCCAAGTCTTGAGTAGAAAGTTATGGCTATTTGAAATTTTCTCATTAATTTTTCTGTTCATTTTTCAACTTGGCGCTCTTAACGCCCTAAAAAAATCTCTTAAGGCCCTCAAAAATGCGTTGTAAAAAAGATGGCGTTCAAATGATATAAAACGTCGCATAAAATCGCTAGTTTTATGTTGTTATTCACCTTCCAAATGACTTCGTGCACACAAATTTCAACATGTACACCCATATTTACCATGCGCAACAACATCACAAGGTAAATCATGCTTCGCGCACTTTAAAACCATTGTGTATCACTTCTCTGTCATGCCAATAACTTGCGTGCACTACTTTTATGTCGTGCACCAATATCGATCGCATGCATTTTTTGTACTGCGCACTGATATTCCGCGCACATTTCACTCTACACGCTACTCCATGCCACAGTTTAGTACGCCCCACTGCACACCAATACTCTGCGAACACCAACAAACTCCTATGCACTCTACCAATACTGCGCACACCACGCGAGTCATTATTATGTGTGTACACACCACGCACACCATTTTATGTGTATGTTCACTGTGCGACAACACTTTTCTGCGCAACGCCAAATTTTAGTGTACGCAACCGTGCACCAACACTTTTTCGCGTGGCACCAAATTTAGCACGCACACCCGCACACTAACATTTTTCCGCGCGGCACCAAAATTTATCACGTGCACCAACACGCCAATATCTTGTCACGCAGTGCCAAATTTTACCTATCACAAGCTTTTCACTGCACATCATGCATTTTTAGTGCACCCACCTGTGCACATTCATTTTATGCACGTCACTTCCTCGTGAACTTCGTTGCATAAATTGGGGCTTTTGCTTAACATTTTCCCCAAATCACCATCGACATTTTGCAACCATGAAATTTGTTCAATTTCACCCTGATAACACCAATTCAACCTCTCCAACAACAAATCAATGTGGGTTGACATTTCTGGAACGGATTTTTCCCAAGCTTAATTCAAAAATTGAGAATTTTAATTATAAAACTCGTTCCAACTATCATGGCTTCACTATAAATTTTAATTCGACCAATTCTAGGTCCGAATTTGCTAGAACAGATATTAAACCAGTAATATCTCACCACTTGGCCAAATTTCTCAAATTTCTCATGAATTTAACAACAGAATTTGGGGCTATTTTTTTCCCTAATTCCGCACAATTGTTGTTGCTTTTTACCATGGACGCTTGACAACTTGAAATTTAGCCACTTTGAAATAAATCCTCTATGACATTTCACTTCAAATCAAATTTCTCAGCCCATCTAGGCTCAGTGTTGAAAACTGAAGCTCTGATACCATGTTGTAACATCCCCGACCATCCACAGGCTGGGCAATGCCACTACTCAAATTCTTTACTTAGATCTGATATGATTTTGTAACATCCCCGATGACCCAGGTCAGGCCAGGCTACACCAAATAACTCTTTTATTCTCTCTAGGGAACATATTGTAACATACCCAACATCTAACTGAGCTATGCCACATACATTTTTCGAACTGCATGCAATTAAAATATACACACACAAAAATCTTGTGGAAGAATTATATATAAAATGTAAACATACCAATACATCTGTAAATACACAGATTCACACTGAAATAATAGTAAACATATACATGCAACATATACAACAATACCGATAAAAATAAACACGGAAATAATAATGCAGCATGTAAATTTATCACACAGTTGACACTTATGGTGGTAATAATATCACCAACTATGTGCAAACCTTCCAAGAACCTCCTAGCCTTAGACCACATTGTTCGTCACTCTCAATAGTGAGTCACCCCCAAGCTGGGACTAAACTCCACCCAGGTAAATGTTGTTGGGAAATAATACCCTACGGACTAGCAAACTAGGGTCAGACTTGCATGCAGATTTTGACCGTAAAGAAATGACCTTTTAACCTACCCCCCAAAACTTAAACCTCTCTTTCAAGACACATGCATGGAAAGGAACTACTAACCTTTTTACTGATTTTTGGTGTAGATCCTCCGTTGTGCTTTTCCCGCTTACTTGCACTGCTCCTTCCAAAGTTAACCTGCAATTAAGACAAAACACTACGCATGCATTCTATTTTTCTACTTGAGGGTTAGAAATTAAGCATAAATTACACAAATCATAGATAACTCATGCATTGGGATAGGAAAAGTATTCTTTTATTATTTTCAAAATGAATCAACTTACAATCAAAGTCGAGACCGACCACCGCTCCTTGATCCT
>SNQJ01S0056455.1:0-25881 GCA_010110895.2 Picea sitchensis | reverse complement strand
CGGTGCTCCCTTGCTGACGGGGGGTTGCATGTAGTGTAATCAATCCCCCACTTAGTGAAGGGACCAACTGTGATGACAGGAAACATAAGAGTTGGATGTTCCCTCATCTTCCAAGAGAATATTTGGCACGGATGGCACTTCTTGACCGACTCAATACAATCTTTGATAAGTGTAGGCCAGAAGTAACCTGCTTGTAAAATATTTTGGGTTGTTTCCAACCCAGATAAGTGACCACCACAAGCTCCTGTATGACAATCGTTGAGCACTATGACAGCCTCCTCATGAGTGAGACATCGATGCAAGATGCAGTCTACACCTCTCTGATACAACATATCATCGAGTATGAGATAGTTCTTAGCCTGATGGCATATCCGTCGATGCTCATCACGAGAAGTAGAGGTGGGGCACTTCAAATTCTGGAGATAGATCAGTATATCTCCGTACAGGGGGTCTGAAGATTCAATCAAAAACATATCCCCCCAGATAGGCGATTCCTCAGGCACAACGTCACCTGACTCAATCGGAAGTTCCGAAATAAGTTCTGCGAAGACCAATGACTTCTTGGACTTTGCTGAAATGAAGTCTAAGTCAAATTCTTGGAGGATGACCATCCATCTACTGATTTTTCTGCCGATAACTCATCGTGTCAACATGTATTGGAATGGATTCACGATAGCAACGACGGTGGTCTTGCGAAACATAACATAGTGACGGAACCATTGAACAACATGAACTGCTGCCAACGCAAGTTTTTCTAGATGGGAATAATTAAGTTTCGGTCCTATGAGGCCTCGGCTTAGGTAATAGATCACGTATTCTAAAAACGAATCATCTTCCTGAACTAAAACCATGCCTATAGTTGACTCTGCGGCAGCTACATATAATATGAAATCCTTGTTATAATTAGCTAGCCGTAGTAGAGGCGCAGTTGTGAGGGCGTGTTTTAATGCATTGAAAGAGCGTTGAGTGGCCTTGTCCCAAAAAAAGGGAACATCTTTCTTAAGTAAACGCATAAATCCCTTGGTGATTTCGGCATAGTTGGCGATGAAGTGTCGTAATAAGTTCTCCTTGCCTTGAAGACTTTGAAGTTGTAAGATTGTGCATGGGGGGGGCAACTAGATTATTTCCTCCACCTTAAGAGGATCCACCATGATCCCTGTTTTTGATACCATGAAACCTAACAAACGTCCTGATGTGACGCAAAAGCTGCACTTGTTGGGATTCAAGCGAATCGTGAAGTAGCGACAACGTTCGAAGATTAGTCTGAGGTGCATAGGATGATCCTTTCACTTGCGAGAGCGTGATGCTAAATCATATAGATAGGCCTCAACTATATGTTTGAGGCCGTGAAATGCAAAAAACATGGCCCGCTGGAAAGTGGCTCCAACATTCTTCAGGCCAAAAGGCATCTTACGATAGGCGAATGTACCCCACGGACAAATGAATGTCGTTTTGTGTTGGTCCTCAGGTTTGATTTGGATTTGATTATAGCCCGAAAAACCATCCATGAACGAAAAGGCTTCACAACCGACACATTCATCAATGATCTGGTCAATGAATGGGGTTGGATAATTATCTTTTGGACATGCCTTGTTCAAATCATGAAAATCGGTACATACACGAATCGTGCCTTGTTTTTTATCGACCGGCACGGGGTTTGACACCCATTGATTCAAATGAATAGGGTAAATGAACCCGACCTTGAGAAATTTCTCAACCTCAGTCTTAATCGATGCTTCTTTCTTAGGATTGACTAGACGAAGTTTTTGTCGAACAGTCTTGGCATCAGGATACGTTGTGATTTCATGTTCAACTATTTTCGGATCGATACCTGGCATTTCCTCATAAGACCAGGCAAAAATGTCGCGGAACTCTTTGAAAAGATCCGTGTAAATCTGAATCTCTTCGAGGGAGAAATCCACCCCGACGAAGACATTCTCCCCAACACCAGGGTTGCGGGAGATGTTGATAGGTATGGTTTCAGCGATAGTCGCCATATTGCCCTCAGCATAAATTTCCTGTGTAGCTAAGAGGTTAATATGACATGGTTGATCTCCCGTCATGGTGATAGTGAATTCTCCTGCCTCGATTCGGTATAACTCTGGGCGGAAATATGATCTGTGATGAAGATCATCCCAAGGTTTGTTCGGACTAGTCATTGCTTCGATTACTTCTTTGTCGGAAGGAAAGACTAAGTCTAACGAATCGGTGGTAGATAGAGAATCTTGAGCCCAAATAGGCTCTGGAAGTGGATCCAACTCTTGTGTGGGAGTCGGATCAGGATTAGCTAAAGCTTGCTGGACTAAAGAGTACGCTACTTCAGAAGCCGACAAGGGCATGGACATGCCGGACTACCCTGTCTCATCCATCGTGGCTGATGGGGAAGGAAGAATCCACGGATCTGTAAAGTAAGTCGCGTGGAACGACGAAACTTGAAAAATATCAGCCTTGTGGTGATTCGATATGAACTTGACATCATCATGAGGAGGTGGGTAATCGAAGGTACCCATCAAGGATGGGCACAAACCAACTCCTACATTAATGACACTGGGTTGAGGATTATCTATCATGGGAACCGTGGATGCCCCCAAAGCTGGGTCAGGTCTAGAGAAGGACAATTAATCGATGGTCACTATCTGACTTTCATGTGGAAACAACAAGACTTGGAAAATAGTAGCAACCACGGTTTTCATAGCATAAGTCCAACTTCGACCTAACAAGAGATTATAGTCGAGAGAGGCATCGACTACCTCTACTTTGACGCACACGGTCTTCCCTCCTAACTGCATAGGGAAAGAAGGAACGATGCCATGTGGTCGGAAAGAACAACCGTTGAACGCAGTGAGGAGAGTAGGTGATGGAGACAAAGCGGGCTGACCAATGGCCATCCAACATGCTAATGACATAACGCAAGTCAAAGCGCCCTCGTCGACCACCGTGCGAAAGATATTCCGTGTAAAAAAATTTGTGGGATGAGCCACTACTATCTGAAACGTGACGTGGTAAGGTAGACGAGGTTTTAAGTCGGTCGTATCTAACATGATGGTACCCGGATTACAAGTCTCAGTAGAGCCTAAAGTAGTTAACAAGGATTTTCTTTGAGCAGGGCATCTTTGGAGGACCTCCAAAGTGGACATCGCACAATGGGTTTGTGATAAATCTTCCACCACAGAGTAGTTATGGGCAGCCCTTGCGTTTGGGTTGTGAGAATCTTTTTTAAATGCACCCTTTGGAATGTGTGTCATTATTTCACCCAACGTCTACTCGATCTGTAGAGGAAGATATGGGATCTCAGCTTCTTTACCCTTCTCAGAGGTACTTGGTTTACTATAGTCATGCGCTCTAGCCATTATTAAAGAATCACCTCTAACCATATATACGTTTGCAGCTGAGGAATTGTTTGGGGGAGGACAGGTTTCTTGGCTCCCCCCTTCAGCACTTGTAGAGGCTTGAGTTAAATTTTACCCATGCTTAAAGGGATTAGTCAACACGTCTTGTTGTTGTTGTGTGACAAACTTTGGGCCTCTGCAAGTCGAGGGCATAAATGGGTCGGGTGGTATTCCGCACACAAGTTGCACGGATACCTCGCCTTCCGTTTTTCTGTGGTGCTCTCGCCAGAATTATGAGTGGGTTTTTTCTCCCCCTTACCCTTCTTGCGTTGTTTTTTCTTCCCTTCAGGCTACTGGGTGGCCTTGGGGTTAGTCAACTGCACGGAGTGTACGCCCGACATTTGGGTAGGAGGAGCAGCCAAAGCAGTAGTCTGGATGGCCGCTGAGTGTTGTATAGATAATTGTTTCAATTGTTTTGTCAACTGCTCAGCGGGCTTGGTTTGTGCTGAACCAACGATACCATCGGCATGTGGTTCGGCTCTTTGTATAGTTTTATCCAGTATCGATCGTGGTGCATCTGGCAGGATGTTGTATAATAAACTAGACTGAGAATAGATGAGCTCAAACTGTTGAGCTCTCATGATGGCATCTTCTTCGGAGAAAACTCCTGAAGTCGTGACGTCTTTGGATAATTGTGGGACTAAATACTTAAGGAACCACTCAAGTAGGAATTCTGGTGGGACTGGTACTTTGATTAGACTCTGTCGGCGTCTCCATTCTCGGATATGATCATAGATATGGTCTGTTGTCATCTGTTATAAATTGGCAAGCATCTTTGTGCGAGTGTCGTATCTCACAGGTAACTGGAAATGGTTAAGGAAGGCCATCGCCAGTTCGCCAAAAGAAGAGTATCTTGAGCGATCAAGCTCGATCTACCATTTTGCGACACTCCCGATAAGAGTGCGTTGAAAGAATCACAACTGGACGGAGTCATCCTTCAATGAGTTAGATGAACACCAAAGATGGAAAGTAGTCACGTGATCACTTGGATCTTCGTTAGGCTTGGCCTTGAACTTTGGAATGTCCGAAGGAAACTTCATTGGCATAGGAGGCCAATGTGGATTGTGACAAATAGGATCATTTAACAACCTTGTCAAATCTGGCAAGTGTAACGTCGCCAGGAATGGTAGTTTGGGTTGTTGCTGATAGCCTGGAAAAAAGGGTCCTGGAGTTTGACTGGCACCAGATTGCCAGGAAACATTTGGCTTCTGGCTCAGATTCTTGTAGAAACCATGGCCCTGACCAACGTAAGGATTTTTCATCTGTGGAGACATCATTGGCCGATTCCCCATAAAGGACATAGGATGTTGGGCATGCATCGTGTTTGAAGGAATTTGGGAAGGATTACCCCATGCCGGTCCTGATGGGAGAGGCATAGAAGTTTGTCCAGGGTTCCATTGACTGTGGAAAGAATTACCCCTGAACGACATTCCAGAGGAGGGAATAGATCCTTGTCCTGAGTTCCAAGGTCCTATTATATGTGCCCCCGGCGCAAGAATAGTACCCTGCGTCAGAGTAGACTGTCCAAAGATGGGAGTGCCCCCAGATGGGAAAGAAGTGGATGCGAAAGTGTTGTTACCAAACATCCCGTTCCAAACAATTGGTGACGAACCTACCAACAAAGTTTGCACAGGTGTTCCTTGACTCCCGGCTCCAAACGAACTCGTGTGTGCAGGCTGCCCGGTGGACTGCTGATGCAGACCACCAAGTGAAGGAGGTGAAGGAGAGATATGACCTCTAGCATAATGAAAAGAATTAAAAGGGATAGGAATGCCCCCAAGTTGACCTTGCAAAGGAGCGTTATAGCTCCCTGCCCCCAGACCCAAAGTCTGTAAAGTGGAGTAAGTGAGTGCAGGACTTGTACCCGAACTAGGCATACCGTATGAGAACGGAGGGCCTGTCACACTAGGTGTGAAGGGAGTTGTGGCCGCCACGATAGATGGGGTCAGTCCACTGTGTGACGTAGTTGCGACCGAGACCGTAGTGACTCGGACCGACGATGGAAAGTTAGGAGATGCTTCTCCTGTGGTAGCAACGGTGGTGGGAATGGAAGAATTCCCAAAGGAAGTAACAACATTTGGTTCCATAATTGTGTGAGGCACTGATAGGCATTCGTAAAATTGGATTGGTACAATGACCGATGGCCAAGTATCAGTGGTTGGGGTTTCAACCGAGCCAATATTCGCGATTGATTCCTCTGGGAGTTGCTCGGGCACAATGGTTTGTAACCTGGTTGCTTCGAAAGACACTTGTTGGTCTAGCTTCCGCCTCAATGGTGGTGGGGGTGGCTCCAGTATAACTGGCGGTAGGCCCAGGAGCCTTCATGACCGGCGGAGCTCAGGATCCTCCACTGTGTGAGAAGATCCAAGACACGCTAAGGTATTCTACATGATCGAACAGTAACACACACTAAAAAAGAAGCCCCTAAGAGATAAGACAAGCAATCACTAACTATTTTGAAGAACAGTTACAACAACCAACACTAGAGCAACTTACAGGTGCAAGTGAAACTCAAAAATAGAAGCACCCTCCAGGTATACTCTGCAAAGAGTGGCCCGATGTCTGTCCTAGGTACCACGGTATACCCCCGCAGTCACCTGTGTATGTCCCTAAAAAGATTGGCAACTAGTTTGCCAGCACGCGAACAGTCACCAGGCGGGTACAGTCGATAGTCGGGTAGACCACAATGAGTAGGGTATCAAGCCCGAAACCTGTCAAGGGTATCGAGAGCAAATGGTCCGGAAGATAACTGAGGACCTCGAACGAATTCAAGACCCACGAAGCCCCGTGGTAAATGCAAACGACGGAATCCCAAAACAAATCATCGATATGTGTTCTCCACTATGCTTGGTCCGGATTTGGAGGGGTTATCTCCGCTACCTTTCCTTACGCGACCTCGTGTTTATCCCCTGTGTTAGAGGGGGGTCCCAGATAACTTCCACAAAACTGGGCTTCTACACTCCCTATCACAGACTCCAATGTTTGGTTTGAGTGGCCTTGGAGAGTTTCCTCTCCAACCTAATCCAAGGCCCTACAAACAAAAAGTCTAATAGATTTTAAATTAGCGTTGCTTTTATGGGATTTTTTACGTCACGGGATATGAAGGTGAAACTGATGATGTGTAAAGACTCAAATAAAAAATGAATGAAAAATGTTGGAAACAAAAAACTTTTACTGAATGCAAAAATCAACAACTTTTCACAAAGAACGACTTCTTTTTCTTTTCAATTTTGCTAAGATTTCATGCAGCAAACATAAAGGAATTTTCACTCAACTATGAGCTACTTATGCTCTAAATGCACTGCAAAAACTTATGAACAAAAAGACTTCTCCCTAGCTATTGATGCAACAANACCAGGCGGGTACAGTCGATAGTCGGGTAGACCACAATGAGTAGGGTATCAAGCCCGAAACCTGTCAAGGGTATCGAGAGCAAATGGTCCGGAAGATAACTGAGGACCTCGAACGAATTCAAGACCCACGAAGCCCCGTGGTAAATGCAAACGACGGAATCCCAAAACAAATCATCGATATGTGTTCTCCACTATGCTTGGTCCGGATTTGGAGGGGTTATCTCCGCTACCTTTCCTTACGCGACCTCGTGTTTATCCCCTGTGTTAGAGGGGGGTCCCAGATAACTTCCACAAAACTGGGCTTCTACACTCCCTATCACAGACTCCAATGTTTGGTTTGAGTGGCCTTGGAGAGTTTCCTCTCCAACCTAATCCAAGGCCCTACAAACAAAAAGTCTAATAGATTTTAAATTAGCGTTGCTTTTATGGGATTTTTTACGTCACGGGATATGAAGGTGAAACTGATGATGTGTAAAGACTCAAATAAAAAATGAATGAAAAATGTTGGAAACAAAAAACTTTTACTGAATGCAAAAATCAACAACTTTTCACAAAGAACGACTTCTTTTTCTTTTCAATTTTGCTAAGATTTCATGCAGCAAACATAAAGGAATTTTCACTCAACTATGAGCTACTTATGCTCTAAATGCACTGCAAAAACTTATGAACAAAAAGACTTCTCCCTAGCTATTGATGCAACAACACAATCTTCAAACAAAGAAGAAAATGAAAAAGGGATATATATATATTTTTATTTAAGTGTTAAATGAAGCAACAAAGGGAAAATGTCGACAAGCACAAAACCAAGAAAACAAAACAAAATTCTGGCTTAAAGCGCAGATCGCAAAGAATCCAAGCAAAGACACACAATGGCAATCAAAAGCACAAATTCTTCCGCTTTTCTAAAAACCATAAAACAAAATCTTTTTTTTTTTTTTAATCTTTTCTATCAAATATTAACTAAGAAAAAATAGGCTAAGGATAAGATGCCCTAACCTACTGACTGTGTGACCCTAGACTCAAACACCTGAGAGGAACACTTCTCACCACAAGAGGGGATGATTGTCCCACCCTGATTGAAAAGCAGCCTGTCAAGCATGCTACTGTCACTGAAACAGCACGCGCGCCAACGCGTGCTGAGCTACAACAGAGCGTGTGTACCCATGGGCTACACTTGCATAGGTCGCGTGTATGTATGAACTCTTAAGACAAAACTAACACAGGCAGCCCAAACCAGGAAGAGGCCTCTGGTATTAATAACCAGGGTCTCTTAAAGGCTTGGATGCTTCTTCTTAAAAGAAAAGAAAAAAAATAATTGCAAAGAATAACAAAATGCAATAAAGCAAACCGAGACAAGAATATGAACCAGCAAGACTCAGACAGGATCCAGAAATCCCTATGAGAATGTATAATTCTGACAGGGAAGAGGAGGACCGCCTCTTAATCTCTCTGAACTCCCACACGCTACTGAAACCTCTACAACAGGCGTTCAAACGCGGGCTATAGAAGGTTAGGGCATGGGCACACGCATGCAGGCCTTCTATAGGTCATGTGTACCTCTGTGTGTCCCAAAAATTGTCGTCAAGAAATAGCCAGGGAAAACTAGTATAGAGAACCAGGCTCCCTGCTAGCTCAGGCCTTACTGAAAAAGACAGGCAAAGAAATAGAAAATCAAATCTCTTAAACTAAGTCCCCACAATATGTATGTATGTCCCCAACTTGACACTTGTCATGTTGGGAGATACTTTGGCCCACTTGTCCCAACTTTAGAACTTAGAATAAAATAATTATCCATACTTTATGATTTAGGAAATATTAATATAATATTATTTTTTGGCTTAAGATCCCTAGCTTAGCCCTTTTCCTTAAGTTTTAGGCCCCACCCTTTTCCTAACTAGTGGAGTTTAGTCCCCTATCTCTTTTATCATGGTCGTTTTGCGTGCAACGATGTATTTTATATTAATTATGAGACATATACAAAATAGGCGCACTATCCTTTAACATATAGGCTCTTAGGCCTAATCAAAACATGAGCATCCTAGATTATAATAACTGGCTCACTGGCCTATAAAGCATAGCATATACACAAAAGATTGTTGGCCTCACAATCGCGTGCACTTAAGATGTTGCGCGCGATATCCTGGAATGTGAACACTTCATCATTTCACTGCGCATTACATGCACGTGCTATGCCATGAAAGGTGCATGCCAAAAATATATAAAACAACTCTCCATCTTAAGTACATTATTACATTTACAGTTGGGGTTCGACCTAGGGATATTACAACACTGGTGTACTGTGTATGTGTATGATTGTTCATTTGTTCATTGCTCATTATTGGATGATAATTCTACATTGATATAACACTTGGATTATTTGGTTAAAAAGGATTATAATTTCTCTATTATTGATTCATCCGCCCCTCTCAGTAATCCAACAATATCACAATCTCATTGAAAACAAATCTATCTATGTTTGGGGCCTGATACGTCATACATACAAGAATAAAGTGTGCACTCTTTGTCAGAGTTTCAACTACCATTAAATCAAGTCGTGTCTCCTTGTCGTCAGTGGAAATCCAACTATAAAGTCCATTGAAATGAACTTGCATTTTGATTCTACGATATCGTGTGGTTGTAGTAATCTTTTTGGATGTCTATGTTCATATTTCACTTGCTAACATTCCATACATCTCTACACGTAGCTAACTATCTCTTCTTTCATTCCTTTCCAGAAGAATAAATGCTTAAGGTCTGCCCTCATCTTCATGACTCCCAGATGAGCCATGTACACTGCTCGGTGCACTTCACACAGGATCAAAATTCTTAATTTGTCATTAGGCGGTATGTAAATTATGTTGTTATACCTCAACAATCCGTCATTTTCCAATGTATAACCTTCAAACTTTGGTACCATCATGGTGTCTTGTCCGATATTTTCCTTAACCTCTTTATACCAGTCATCGTCGAACTGTATAGTTAGAATCGTTTCTCAAATATTCATCTGAAGAGGTATCACTAAGAATATGTGTGGTCTCCAACTCAATGCATATGCCACTCTATTCATCGTTCCTTTAATGTAAGTAATCTCAAAATCGTATTCGCTAAGTAATTCTGACCAACGCCTTTGTTGCACGTTCAAGTCACTCTGCATAAATATGTGCTGCAATCCACAGTGATCTATCTTTAGTTCAATTTTTTTGTCCGAGAAGACAGTGTCTCCAAACTCTCAAGGAATATACAATTGCCAATAACTCCAAGTCATGCATTGCATATTTCTCCTCATGCTTTCTCAATTTCCTTGAAATATAAGCGATCACTCGACTGTATTCCATCAAGACTCCTCCTAAGCATTCCTTGGATGCATCTGTGCATACCAAGAATTCCTTGTCCATGTCCAGGACCTTCAATATCAGCGTTGTCGTCAAAAAATCCGTGAGCCTTTGAAATGATTCCGTGCATTTCTCATTCCATACAAAATTCTTTCTTTTCTTCTGCAATTTCGTGATTGGGTTTTCTATCTTTGAAAAACATTCAATGAACTATCGCTAATATCCATCTAAACCCATAAAGATGCGTACTTCTAGTATGTTTGTCGACACAGACCATTCCATAATAGCCTCCACTTTCATTGGATCCAGAACTATACCTTCATCGGATGTAACGTGCCCCAATTAATGAGTCTTTGATTGGTAACAAGACCATTTTGACATTTTCCTGCATAATTTGTTTTCTCATAAACACTGTAGTACCAAGCACAAATATTCGTCATGTTCTTTTTTCGTCCGAAATTATATCAATATGGAATTAATGAATACTTGAACAAACTTATCCAAGTATTCACAGAACACCTCATTCATCAAATTCATGAATACCCCCAGGGTGTTTGTCAGTCCAAATGGTAAAATGGGAAACTCGTAGTGTCCTAACCTCATCTTGAATGTGGTATTAGGAATATCTTCCTCTTTAATTCGTAAATGGTGATATCCTAATATCAATTTGATCTTTGAAAACACCTTCGTGCCTTTGATTTGATCAAAGAAATCCTCTATTCTTGAAAATGAATACTAGTTCTTGATCGTCACCTTGTTCAATTGACGGTAGTCAATACAAAGCCTCCATGACCCATCCTTCTTTCTTATGAAAATAATAGGCGCACCCCAAGGTGACACACTTGGACGTATAAGTACCAGGTCCAATAACTACTTCAGTTTTATTTTCAATTCCTATAACTCAGGTGTTGACATATGATAAGGTGTTCTTGCTATCGATTTGGTTCCAGGTTTCAAGTCAATTGTAAACTCCAATTCTCTTTCGAGTGGAAATTCTAGTCACTCTTTTGGAAACGTGTCAACAAACTTTCGTACTACCGGAAGGTTTTCTAATCCTTCTTCCTCACCCTTGTCATTTAGCACTAAGATTTCATATAAATTATATCCCTTGTGCATGCTCTTCTGTAGATGTAGGGAAGAAATGAACCTCAAGGACACCCTCGATTTTCTTCCTACAATCGCTCTTCTTTTTCCCACATCATCGTTCAAACATACCCATTTCATATTACAGTTGAGTATCACATCAAGCAATTCTAGCCAGTCCATACCAATCACTATGTCATAAGATCCTAAGATCATGACATACAAGTTGGATTCACTACAAAATATCCCAAGTCAATGCGATAATTTGTAACCCTTCCTCCAACCTTCGTTTTGGCACCCAAATTTATTTCTACGTATCTAAACTCGTCTTGATCGACTACCTTTTCCTTACTTCTGTTTAGCATTTCACTTGAGATAAATCTCTTTGTAGCACCTGGATCTATAAAGATACTAAAATTTTGGTCGACGATTGTACCTGATGTCTCGAGCATAGTGGACTGGTGCTCGGCCTAGCGGTTATTCATCACTGCATGAATCTTGTGGGCCTTGCACAAATATCCCACTATCATGTGTCCTGTTGATTTGGACACTTTGTCCTTCTCAGTTCGATAGTCTTGCTGGTAATGTGGCTCTCCACATGTCCAACATCTAGTCTTTGGTCCAATACTCCTAGTCCCTGAAGTAGAAGTTGATGGACATGCATAAACTATTTCTACCATGGGAGACATTGTTGCTGATGTGGTGGTCCTCTATAGGGAGTCATCTTTTGAGGAGTCGATCATTGAGGTGTCATGAATGCAGGTCCTCTAGACATATCTCAATACCCTAATGTATGTTTGGCTGGTGTTTGATGCTACTGTGCACCTGATGTCGCCTGTCCAATTGGTATTGCAGGATTCCTTCCCTAACCTATGTTGGTAAGTTCTTCCTCAAGTATGACCTTCTATATTTCATTGTGCAACATCTAGGGCATTAGGATCCTCACCTTTGGAGGAATGTTGGAGGTAAGGCCGAACACAAACTTGTTGACCTTCATCTTTTCCATGTTCAGATGCAGGGCATACCAAATTAAATCCATAAATTTGGCCTCATACTCCAACATAGTGTGACCACCTTCTTGTAATGTGTTGAGTTCATTGAGTTGGTGCTCAATAAATTCCTCTGAAAAATACCTCTCCAGGAACCGCTCCTTGAATAGTTCCCATGACATATCTTCAGCAACCATGTTTATTTGAGGTAGGAGTGTCTTCCACCATAGAACAATGCTCCCCTTTAGCTGAAATACCGCCATATAGACCTTCATGTTGGAGGTGTAGTCACAAAATGCAAAGAACATCGCCATGTTCTCCAACCATGCCTCGATGGCGGAGCCGTCCATGGCACCCATGAACTCGGAAAATTTCACCTTCTCTATTTCTTTGTGAATGATACCACTATCAGCTAGAGCACGTTGTGAAACTTCATTGGGTACATTCGCCCTGACATCATCTCTATCTAGTTGGTTAATCAAGGCCTCTAACATTCTCTGAAAGGAACTCATAAAACCATCCACATTCCCCACAACAATATTCTCCTACCCAATGAATTTTTCTTCTCCTTGGCATGGATGCCACTAGAGGCATCACACCTCTTCCCCTAGCACCACGTCATCTATCTCCACGACGTCCTCTAACCATGATTACCTACATGGAAAAATTTAAATTTTAATTAGCAATAAGTTATTAATCAAGTGTTTAATACAGTGGAAAGCGTAATGATCCCAAGTCACATGGTTGAACCCGCTCTAATACCATATGTAATGAACCCACCATCACAATATCAATAGTGATGTACACTAGGTAAATATTTTTTTTTTTGCATTAGGAAATTAAATCGTCACAACATAATTAATAGAATCACAAGTAACACATCATTATAATTTAATAACGGCACAATCAACACATTAACATAATTAATAGTGATGCATAATCAACACATAAACTTAAAGAGCGACGCAATTCAACACATCACGATCAACTGAAGCAAAATACCAATGAATGATCAACCATCTCACTGAATAATAAAGAACTACCTACCCAACCTATTGTGCATGGTTAGGACCTCCAAGACACATAAGAAATTCTCAAGCCCAGGATTCATCTTATTTATTTTGACCACTTAAGGTCTCAGGGATGGCGACTATTTTGAGGAACAATGAGGTTTCTAATTCCCTTAATCAATCACAACTCATAACTCCAGTCTATATTATTAGTCATTCATCAACCTTATTTCATGGTGCAAAAGTAATCTAATTACTAAATCAATCATACATCAATCATTATTCAATGGCGCAAGAGTAATCTAGTTACCCAATCAATCATTCTTGATCATCAATTATTTATGGAACGACAAAAAATTCTACTACAAAACATATATCAAGTAATTGATGCAATTACCACCTACAATACATTCCAACAACTGTCTGACTATAATGACACATATCAATTTAATTGATGCAATTTCTCCTATGAAACATTCCAGCAATAGTCCAACTACAATTTACGTACATCAATGTAAAATATGCATTTACCACCTATGGAACATGACAAAATTAAAATAATAAGAGAAACAACATGACAAGTTATAACTCCCTTAAAGAGTCATGAATACAAGGAAGGGTTCAGTTTGAAAAACTTCTCCTAGACCCCACTTCCAAGTATATAAGTAAACATTGGGCCACCTAAAAAGTAAAGGAGGTCATAGTTTCTTCCACTTCACTTAGAACATTCTTCGAAGTGTCTAAATTCCAAGCATGAAATTACCTTTTCCATCTATAAACTAATAGAATTCATTCATAAACTGATAATATAACTTCTTAATCATCAATCCACAATAATTAAGGGTAGTTTGAGTAAGAGAAGAAGACATAAGGATATATAAAAACCATGAAAGCAACAAAAGATTCCTGTAATAGGTAGAGATCTATTTCTCCCATCAAAATAAACTTATCGAGCTCAAGTTTAGTCAAGTCAAGAAATCATTTAACGGTTACTTCGAGCCAGTGTAACTAGTACAAGTTTTCCTGTAGCGCAACTAAGTTCTTAATAATATGAAATTTTCATTAGCAAAACACATTAGGGCATCGTTGTTGATTACATTATCCAAAGGAAAGGACCTAGGAGGAATTAAGAATTTATTTTCAACAAACAAAAATAATTCGGTACTAAATTTCATATCTAAACATAAGGTCCCATAAGCAAGTCCTCTTCTTGAGCAATCCTTAATGATTTCAACTACTTTTGGATATATTTTATGAGGCAACTATTTCCACCTAACCATCAAATAATAAGACATCAATGTTGCATTGCATATCCTTTAAAGAATACAAAAATCAACTTATTAAGCATATGTAAGGCTTCATTAACCATTATACCTACCCATTTGTAAGGAAATTAATAAGTCACCCATTTGAAGCAATAAACGATTTTATATACATATAGCGCACATAATCTATTATAAAAACATAAGAACCTTCAACTCCCTTTATGTGTCTCTATTTTGAAATTCTAAATGAGTAATACAAAATACTTCATGCCAATAATTACATTCCAAGGAAGGGAACTATAATGAGTTTAACCTAATAATTATGAATGGATAAGATAATTTAAGGGTTGTCTGGCATATCCATGTATACTAATGATCAAATATGAAGAGGTCCTATTAAATAATAGAGAGAGAGAACTCAACATTGACTGGTAAATCTGTTTAAGGAACTTATGGAAGATCCAACAAAAATATGAAGGAAACGATGTCTTAAATGGTAATTTAAGGTTAATGGGAATCAATATTAAGGGATAAAGGAAGATTCAGATACCATCACAATCCCAAGTGAAACCTTGATCTCTACGGGATAGTTGGAAAACTCGCCACAAGTTTACTGGGATTGTTCAAGGGTTATGAGCCCATCGATTTTTAAAAAGATATTGCAAAAGGGAGATCAACGACCAAGGCATTCTTACAAGTCGACTACCAGGCCCAATTCTAAGGAGGTAGCCAAAGAACATCCAACACCCATGAGGGAGCCATGGATAAGAGAGCGCACTACGCGCCACTAGAGGAGAGAGTTCACGGAGTAAGGTACAAAGCAGTCGTAGTGAAAAAATTTAAACTTTTTAGTGCACCCAACTCTGAATGGTGTCTAGAAGAGGCGTCATAATTGGGCTCAAGGTAATTGTGTCTGGAGACTGGGAACGATTTAGGATTTATCCACAAAATTATTTTATCTTCCCACTAGGAAATCGACCGTTACATGATGAGGACGACTATAGGATTTGTTGGGTATATGGAAGTTTGGAAGGATTTGGTTGAAAACAAGGTATCATACAGTTCAAAAAAGAGAGGATAGTCTTGATATCCCTCACACAATCCCTTCTGACATATATCTGCAAGCACCATGTTGCGTATGAGTCTTGACCGCATAGTGTCAT
The DNA here is from genome assembly GCA_010110895.2 of Picea sitchensis. Taxonomy (NCBI): domain Eukaryota; kingdom Viridiplantae; phylum Streptophyta; class Pinopsida; order Pinales; family Pinaceae; genus Picea; species Picea sitchensis. Next base: position 10,297 of record SNQJ01S0056455.1, on the reverse strand, counting down.
TGTTACTCTAGGGGATCATCTCTACAGGATACCAGAGTTAGTTTCAAATATTGTTTCGACACAAAAGTGAAACAAAGTTGTCTCTCATATGAATAAGTTTAACTTCTTCATGATTTAGGAAGGAAGTTAACAAAAGGACATTATGACCACTACAGCCTCTGTTCAAGCCCCCTCTATCCAACAAAAGCAGGTCGAAAAAATTGAAGCAAAGCCAAAATATTCTATCTTCACACAGTCATCTCATACAGGAAGACTGGTTAAAAAGGTCCAACCCCTCCAACATCAGGTTCATGAATTCCTTACATAATCCAAGCAACACAACATCTCCATCAAGGCAAGTGGCTCACCAAGGTTTTGATTCAACAAACGCTTTCCCATCTCCCCCGGAAACTCAACGTGATGGATACCATTACTTCCTAAGGAGGGAGGATTGATCCAGATGGACATAGGTTTCCACCCACCTATTCCAACTGGCTCACATGCATCTTTCATCATTGACATTTATTTCCTATATTTTTGAGTCTTAAACTTCTGGGGCCATTTTGAGGCCCTAAATAAAAAATTTAAGGATCACCACATTCAAATTGTAGGAGAAGTTAGATTTTGATGGAATAATGTGTATTCCTCGAATATACCTTTCCAACGGTCTATTGTGTGCCTAAAAAGAGATTTTATGAAACATTTATGACCCTAGGAAGTTGTTTTACCAACTTACCCCATCAGGGCCCACATGACGTTTTGCGCTTCAGCTCCACATTGGGGATGCAATCCTTTTGGATTTTCATCTTCTGGGGGATAGGCTTTTGGATGTTTAGGGTTTTTCCATTTATTTTTAAAAGGCCTTTTGAGCCTCATTGTAATCATCTTCTTGTGAATGAGTGTAGTTGTCACATCTGTTCTCAAAGATAAGCTACCACCATTCTAGCAAGTCTTTCACTCTGTAATTTTACAGTTCTATACATTTCACTCATTAATAGAAATTGTGTATTATTGTATATTTGTGCCTCTTTTTATTTATATCTGATATATCTTTGTTACATTATTGTATCTCTTGCAGTATCTTAGTATATTTCTTTATTATATCTTCTTTCTCATTTCGTGCTCAGAATAATATGGATCACAATCATGGATAACCACCACAAATTCCATCTCATGAATCCTCTCATGACCCATGGTATCTATTGCATATTAATATAATATTCATGGATAACCACCACCACAACTAGAATCTATCTCTAGCAACCATTTATCTCATAGAATGTCTTCCTTCTCAGTAACAACCATTTGGATTTTTCTTTATGCATATTTCAATTGTTGGATTTCTTCTTCTTCTCATAGCTTCAATGTTTTCCCATTAGCAACTTCACTTGGACATATAGTCCTTTATATTCTGCAATATTCTTTGCTTATGCAATTCTGGTTCTGAATCTACTATCGCTCCATCATCTCAAATTTAACTTTTAGTTCCTACACCTCCTTGAATGTCTCATATTTACAAACAAATCCTCGTGATTTGTTTTGTAGCCCTCATCCAGACTACCCTTCACGATCCTTTTCTCCAGCACTACATCCCACCATTCAATAAACACAAGTTGAAACAACAGTATCCCATGTCTTCTTTCTATCATGGTTACATAGGAAAACTATGATGAAACCAATCCTCAGGATTGTAACTAATCCTTAGGAGTGTAACCAATCTCAGACCCTTGAAACTCTTTCATCCCAGAGATGAATCTAACTTGATACCTTTGCATATTATTTCATCCCAGAGCTATAGCTAACTTGATACATTTGCATATTCTTCTATCCCATATTTTGAACTTACTTTGATACCATTTCATATTATTCCATCCCAAATATGAACCTTGTTATGATATTCTTCCATCCCATAGCTAAACCTTTCTTTGATACCACTTGATGTAGTGGGAATGAACCCCTTTCTTGTCATGGTAGATATGTAGTTGAACGTTCATTAAGTTGTGCATAATTGGGACCACAACTTTCCTAATTCTTCTTCATCAATGTTACACCTCCCTTATTTGTCAACAAGATCATGCCACGATCCCTAGGTTTGTGCATCTAGTCTCACATACGTATGTTTGTTTCCCTGTAGTACAAGAAAATGGAAACTACAAAACACCAGTATATACTAACCTGCCCACCCCACATTATCTGGTTTCTACTCAAGTGTCACAATCATCCTAATTTTTTAATCTCACCTTCTCCTATAAATTTCTTTTGATTGCAACTTGCATTCTATTTCTACTCACCTTTTGTTTCAGCTCATCTTCTATTACAATTATCCTTTTTTACAACTCACATTTTGCTGCAACCCACCTTCTGTTGCAACTTTCCTTCTAATGCAACTTTCGTTGTGTTGTGACTCACCTTATATTGAAATTCACCTTCTACTACAAATCAAGAGTAGACCTATAAGATCCATGGAATGTAGACACACACTTTTGTGCTGATACATAAATCTATAAGATCATAATCATATTCAACAAAAATTCTCATTCTCTAGAGAATCTTACAATGAACCCTCTCAACGATACTTTACCCTTTAACTCTGTGACCAAGGCTTAGTTCACAAATCCAAGGATCCTCACACATATCTAGATAATAATGAGTTGCACATGGCCTTTACAAAAAAAATTATTCCCACCTTTGGGTAATCACAATTCAAGCACGATATTCTATAAACACATGTCCACATGCACAACAATATCACAATAGACTATTCTCCACTGGGATTTATTCATTCACATAATGGAATTTAAATTGAATTTATTCGTGTCAATAACACAACACAATAAATAGTTTACAAAAATCCATCCATACATACACACAAGAGTTAAATCTACAAATCCCAAACCCTTTTATTTATTTCGTACAAAGTACAATACATCGGCTCCATGACCATATATGATCTTATAATTCGTTGGGTTTTTAGGAGCAAGAACTTGGAAACCTCAACCATCTCACTCTCCTTTCCTTGCATGTTATTTCTTTTGTTCTTGAAGCTCTACCAACTCTCTTTGTAGTTACTTGACATTGTGTTTTATTTCCCTCATAAACTATTTTCCTTCAGTTTCCCCAATAAAATCCTCATTCCCTTTCATCTTCCATCTTCTAGTTCATCCTTTTTTCAGTGAGTCTTGATCTACAATGCATCCTTCTAGCTTCAACTCATGATAGTGCACTCCCTTCAAAAATTCAATATTCCACCTAAGTCATAACGCCCACCACTACGTCTATAGTAGCACGTTACTCAAAGAAATGTGTCCCTGCATCAATCCTATATAAGTGTTTCCATCTAGTCCACTGTCACAATCTGCATCATTATTTCAATTTGCAACAATGTTGCCACTTCCTTCTTCCTGTGACATTTTTTCATGTCCCCATTTTTGGGTTTCCCAGTTTTGTAGAAAAAGGGATTTTTGTGGCTTGGCAGTGGAGAAAAAGGAGTAAAAATGGGGTCTTTTAATGTCACGTAGTTGGTAGATGTTATGGTTTTAAAGTGACATTAGGGAAACAAGGTAAATTTAGATTAATAAGTTACTTAACCATTATTAAAGTGACTTTTAATATTAAAGTGAAAATTGGAGGGAAAATAAAGGTTATATTTGATTTAGTTAAAAAGAGGAAAATTTCTATAAATTACATTTTATTTGGTCAAAAAGGGGAAAATTCTAGAAGGCATGGAAAAAGTATAAAACAAGGGTAACCCCTCACTTCTTATTATTATGATTTGATATATTATTGAGTGCTCTTTTAGCCATCATTTTCGTTGGGGTTTTGGGCAAAGCCCTTCAATTGCAGGTTTAGTTTCAGTGGTGAAATATCCACCCTAGATAGACAAGGAGGAGGATCCATCTAGGACCTTCATTGGAGCTTCATCTTGGGTTTGTTTTCAGTTTTTGTTTGTAGTGATTTTCTTGTAGAGGTTGTGGCACTTAGAGGGTTTGATCTCATCTGTTGAGGAGGCCATGGTATGATTTGAGGCTTTTGGCTTGTATTGTGTGTTTTCCATTAATGTATTATAACTTCCATAGAATCCATTGGATTGTTGTATCTTCCATAGAATCCATTGGATTGTTGTATTTAGTATCCATTCATAATAAATTATTCCATGATTCTCTTTTATTCCAAGTGTATCTAGGATGCTTACAATATGTTTGATGAAATTTCTTTAGTAGAATGAATGAAAAAATATTTGTGTAAAAATAACATATTTGCATAGAAATTCACAAAATATCTACCTAGCTCTATTGGGGATATTATAGTGGTATCAGAGTTGGTGATCATGTCGGACTGTGATTGCATCAGAGCACTTTCCTTGACCAAATAAGGGAGAACATTTTGGGGTCTTTTTGCATAATAGTTTTTAGGGAAAAAGAGGGTGACACACGTTAGGCTTAGATATGAAACTTTCATAGTAGAATTTGGAAAAAAAAATTGTATATTTGAATTTCTCTCGAAAAAATAAGAAATAAAAAAAAAACAAATCGGTTGAAATAGATTTTGGGAAGTAAATTTATCATCATTTTAATTTTAGCAATTTTCAGGGTTTTTCTGGAAAAATCCACGTGATTTTATAGTATGGAGACAAATCAAGAACTCAGGAATAAATTATTACAAGCCTATCAGAACTATAAAAAAATTCTATAGGACTATCAAAGGAATTTTACAATGTTGTTATAGAGTCCCTAATTGTTGAAGCTTCTATCTCAGAAGAAGAAGAAGAAAAAGGGGTTCAAATCTACAAAATTTGGTGAAGCAAGGACCTCACTTCATGAGGAAGGTTTAACAGGACCCCAAATTGACCTTTTGGATGTGTTCATAGAGGAAGAACAAAAACCAACCTATGAGACATCATCAAAATTAACCGATGAGGCCGGTGACACTAGCCTGTTGTATGAGTATACCTCTAATGAATCAACAAAAGGTGATGATGCAACACCTAATGATGACCATATGTTCCAATCAGCTAATGTTGGGGATCCACCATCTTTCACTATGCATGATACTTATGATGAAGGTAGCAAGATAACACCTAAGCATGATGATGATTCAACCCCATACCCCATTTATGATGTCAATGAGGAGGAGGGCGTGATTTCACCTTGATAGGGTTTGGAGGACCAATTATTGGTCAACAAGGAGAAGGTTGTGCATGTGTTGACAAGGGAAGATGGTAATCATAATTTTATTGAAGATATTATGTGGAAATCTCATATGGAGGAGAGACAAAAAGGATTTTCAAATGGGATCACTAGTGCTCAATTACACATCATCAAAGAAGCACTAGAACATATGAAATCTGATTACTTGTACTTGTTCATGGATAGGGACCTTTCTCTTAAAGTTTGTTGAAGAAAAGGAAAGGGAGATTGAGGAGCTTTGTTACTAGCTTAGTCTAGAACACTCCTCATCATTTACAACAACAAATAATTATTCATATTTGGAAATAGTGACACATGAGGGAATGAGTGGAACTCATGATCTATGAGAGGAGCCTCTTGTGATGATTCTGCATGAGGAGAACTAAGAGTCACAGGTGAGGTTTGGCACAAAGGGATTTGACCATGCGGCTGTTGTAAATTGTAGGTATCATGATTCGTCCCTTTTGGCTCAAGGATTAACTACATTAGAAGTCGTTGAAAAAATTCCTTGTGGACTAGCCAAGAAGGAAGTATATGCACCAGTTGATTGGCGGATTGAGTGTAGGACATATGTGGATACATCACTCTAGGATTCAGGTTCAGTTTATATTAGTATAGTGACTGATACAGTGGCACATATAGCATACAATGCAGTACATGGTGATATAGTGGTATGCATTAGTATAAAACAATATATAATAGTGTATGGTGGTATACAATGGACACTTTCCCTGGGGAGACCTCTAGAAAAGGATTTGATAGAGTTTGGTTCACCCAGGTTGTATGAGTGGATGGATGAGTTTCATAAAGAGGAATATTCCTCGGAGATTAATTTTCAATTGGGATATCACCGGAGTAGGAAAAGAGAGAAGGATACTCGCATGATCACTCTCAGATATTACTTTGAGTCCTTAGTCATACCATTTAGGTTGACCAAAGCACCTGACATTTCCCAATATTACATGCAATGGAAATGGAATCTAGTGTTTTGTTTTTATGCCAACATTATATATTCAATAGAACATGGAGGGTTCACACGAGTTATTTGGGTGAGGTAGGTAGGATTATAACCATGATAGAGTTCTTTCATTTGGGATATGTGGCTAGGGAACATATCCATATTGTATTGGATCAGTTCACAAATATTTTAGTTGATAGAGTGGTGGATGGCCTTATCCACTACAGAGTTTTCACAAATGTAGTCCCTGAGTCCAAACTTAGGGAGAGGATTATGTGGGATATGTATGATTCATTGCAAGTGACGAAGATACTTTCTAGGGAGGTGTTTAGACTCCATGGATTACTTGAGTACATCAACAGTGATCGGGATAACATATTACATGGTGTATTTTGGCAGGATCTGAATAGATTAGCAGGCACAGAGTTGATTCCTATTACTTGGTCTCCACTATATGATGACATACCACGAATTGGCTCATTTTGGATTCGATAGAAAAACAACAACTGGTTGGTTTTGGGAGTGGTGGAATTCCAATTTGGTGGTGGGATATGGGAATTCATTTGAGTGATAGATTGATTATGATGATGATGTTCGACATAGCCATGATAGTGATTGGTATGATTTATTTTTTGGATGTTAGTAGAGGGGAGGTCGATAATTACTCTATTTGGTAGGACAGGCTCGAGGAAGGTCATGGATTTGTATACTTAGACTTCACTAAAACACCTTTGTAGGGGAGGATTCATGATGGTAGTCTCAATCCCTTCAGGGACATTAGCTTTGGGTTCCATGAGAGGAGGATGCAGAATGGGAGAATTGGTCCAATGGTTATGATCATAGTGGTACAATGTCATCATAATGGTACCTTTATGGGATTAGTTTGGGACCCTAGAATTGCATTGTTTGATAGTTAAGTTACTATTACATATGTGAGCACTGGTTTTGAATCTCTAGAATTTACCTTTGGTAGGATTAGGAGTGGTTGCATGGAGGAGTGGTCTTCCAAGGAGTTCGATGAATTTATGTAGCTTATGATTTCCTGGTTTATCAGGAGAAGTCATGTGGATAATAGTGTTTTCACCTTACAGACCAATGTTATCAATAGAGAGTGTTTCATGTCTTATAGTCTAGTGTGGGATCCTGAAGACTTTACCTTCTACGGGGTTCTTATGTTTAGGGAATCTGTGGATGACATGTTGGGGGATTTTCCATACAAGGATTGGATGATTGTAGTAGACCGAGGGTGTTGGAGTATTAGGACATTTACCTTTGACACTTGGAGATGAGGTTTAGTGGATTCCCTATTAGTTTATTACCACATAGACTTCTCTATGATGTCTGATTTTAGAGTTGGGATACATTGGATGGGTATGATCCTCGATAGTGGATGTGATCCTTTGAGGAATTAAATCTTGTGGATGCAAAGTGGGAACAATGGTAAGAAAACTATGATCATAGTGGTGCAATTTTTCTGAGGATAGCTTCGGACTTCGAGATTTCAGTAGGAGATAATGCGACAGTTGACATGGAGGCGAGAGCCAATTTTTTCATTCATGAGATTGGTTCTCTAGTAGAGAAGTTCCTTGGTGGGATGATCAAGTTGTTGTAACACCAAGTGGCCTTAATTGTGGGTGATTTTCAAGATATCTCATATGTTAGTACATTACTGAACCATATCATTAGTGGACGATGTTTCACCTCTTATAGGGTGATTTGGGATACTGGTATGGTTTTCAGTTTCAGTCTAGATTAGTCAATGGAGTGCTAGGTCACGATGGCATTGATTGAGGACAACAAATATTTGGGAAGGTAGTATTTTTCATGTCCCTGTTTTTGGGTTACCCCATTTTGTAGAAAAAAGGACTTTCGTGGCTTGTCAGTGGAGAAAAGGGAGTAAAAATGGGGTCATTTAATGTAACTTAGTTGGGATATGTTATTTTTTAAAAGTGAAATTAGGGAAATAAAATAAATTTATATTAATAAGTTACTTAAACATTATTAAAGTGACTTTTAATCTTAAAGTGAAAATTGGAGGTAAAATAAGGGTTATATTTGATTTTGTCAAAAAGTGGAAAATTATAGAAGTTGCATTTGATTTGGTCAAAAAGGGGAAAATTATAGAAGGCATGGAAAAAGTATAAAACAAGGGTAACCAATCACTTCTCATTATTATGATTTGATATCTTATTGAGTGCTCTTGTATTTAGTGTTTTCGTTCGGGTTTTGGGAAAATCCCTTCCATTGCAGGTTTAGTTTCAGTGGTGCATAATCCACCCTAGCTAGACAAGGAGGGGGATCCATCCAGGATCTTCATTGCATCTTTATTTTGGGTTTGTTTTCAGTTTTGGGTTGTAGTGATTTTCTTGGAGAGGTTGTGGCACTTGGAGGTTTGGATCTCATATGTTGAGGAGGCCATGGAATGATTCTAGTTTTTTGGCTTTTATCAAGTGTGTCTTCCATTAATGTATTACAACTTCCATAATAGCCATTGGATTGTTGTATTCAATCTCCATTCATAATAAAATATTCCATGATTCTCTTCTATTCCAAGTGTATCTAGGATGCTTACAATATGTTTGAAGAAATGTATTTAGTAGAATGAATGCAAAAATATCTGTGGAAAAACAACATAATTGCATAGAAATTCATAAAATCCATGCCTATATCTATTAGGGATATTACACATTTTGTCATAATTTATATCCTAGAACACCAATAATTGTTGTCATATCACTATCACACACTACATCTACCTTCGTCGGGTCATGCCGAGGATGTATGTTGATGCTCCTACATCAATGATGAACATGCTAATGGATGGAAGACCTCGATTGAGTAGATCATTGTCTAGTAAATATTTTTAAGATAAAAAAATAGTTCCTACAATGAATGAACCATGTTAGATAAACTCATGTTTTTATTATTATTTTTTTTAATAATAAACTAAGTTGATAAACTTGTTCTATATAAATTTTGTTTCTTAATTTTTTTAAATACAAAATAATTAAATTAATATATATATTTTTAAATTTAATAAATTTATTTTAATAATTAAAAAATAAAATAAAAACCCTTGTGTTAGGTGACAGGGAAGAAACGGGACATGGGATCAAATATACCACTTGGAATCTTCATCGAATGGCACTTGCCACCCACCTCCTAACACCATCAACTCACGTAATGCAATATAAATTATCCATTTTAACACCTGGTGTATCCCCCCAGGCTCAATGTCACCTCATTCGAGCCCATCCTACAATGACTCGTTCCAGAGGCTTCTTTTCTCTTCGTGGATTCTATGTCCCAAACCTCTACTCATCATTACCTCTCCCCACATTCATGCCAATGAGAAAGCTCTTCCTTTGTCGTCCCCTCATTGTCTTGGTCCATACCTTGTTCCCTAGCTCTCCTTCCTCTTTCTCTGTTGTTTCCTTCTCCCCTACCCCCTTTTTCCCACTAGTTCCTATGTTTNTCCCCACATTCATGCCAATGAGAAAGCTCTTCCTTTGTCGTCCCCTCATTGTCTTGGTCCATACCTTGTTCCCTAGCTCTCCTTCCTCTTTCTCTGTTGTTTCCTTCTCCCCTACCCCCTTTTTCCCACTAGTTCCTATGTTTGTGCTCTGACCTGGGATTTATGCTCATCCCCTCTTCTCCCATGACTCGTAGACGAACATCTCTTCACCCAAGGGTGGCAGGGGATCCTCGAATCATTCTAGAGTACACTATGGATTTCATCTCATTGATACGACTGGAAGCTTTGTATAGGACTACCAAGATCATACACTGCCAGATATTAGATCCAAGATAAACCTAGTAGAATTTGACGTTAGAGTCCTATGACAATTTATCAATGATGAGGAGGTGTTGTAGGAAACAAGCTCATGGATTTTGAATATGGGCACCACTTGAGCTCAAAATTCAAATTATTTGAATACACTTGATATTTAATGGCATATGAAGATGTTAACAAGGTGCACCTTGGTTGAGAGACATGAAATAAAACAATAAATCCCACTACAAATCGATGATGTCCATAATAAAATCAAGTTGGTTGCTTACAAGATGAACCTAATAGAAAACAAGTTGGATGACCTAGACCTGACCAACATGGACCTTCCCCAGCCTCAGGTGCCAACTAATGAGAACCATTTTACTATTTAATTTTCATAGT
>SNQJ01S0056454.1:27080-41867 GCA_010110895.2 Picea sitchensis | reverse complement strand
TATATATATAATCCCCTCACCACGAGTCTCATCCTTAAAAAAATCACCCATAAAAGACAAGAAGTTAAATAATAATTATAAAATTATTTAGAAAAAACTATTATTTAATTTAAAAAGAATTAAAAAAAAAAGTTGAAAAACATTTAAATAAAAAATACAAAATCCCAAAAAAAACACAGTTTTTTTTTAAGGATTCCTAGAATTGACCCTCCTCCCACATATACTACCCCCCTAATGGTGTTTATATCCCCACTTGAAAGCCAAAAATCTCACATAGATGTCTTGTGTGGTGGTTTGAGGCCTCATTGATGGCCCTCAACCCTAGAATCTTCATTTAGGGCCTAACCATGGGTTTCCTCCCTTGACCATGTCCACAACCACGAAACCCATAATTAGTGCTCAAAACCTGGTAATGTCATCCATATTCCAACTAGAAGGACTACCACCACTGCACTAGTCCCATACCAATACACTAAGCCCAAAGTGCCACACTAATTTAACAAAAACAATTATTGGCTTAAGACACTACAACGAATCCCTGTGATTTGCTCCCGTTTTTGCACCCATTTTTGCTTCCAAAGATGGTTTTAGTGTATTTTTCTTCAATTTTTTGAGCAAGTCGGTGCTATTTATCGAGATGGAACTATTCATGGAATTTTTTTGTGCCGAACACAAAATTTAGGCGCTAATAGCGTAGGAAATTGCACTCCAATTAGTGCCATAAATAGTTCCCCATTTAGCGCTAGCAATTGCACCCCGTTTAGCGCCTGATTTAGCACCCCAGTTATCACCACAAATTGCACCAGAAGTAGTGTCAGATGTATCCAAATTAACCTAAATAGTTAATTAGTTGAGGTGTTGGGGGTCAAGTGGATAGGGGCTTTGAGGATTTTGGGATTTGGGGTACAAGCATTAAGGGTTGATGGACTAGGGGTTAGGGTTTAAGGTATTAAGGGTCAAGCAATAAGGGATTTGGCACTTACAGGTTATTTAGTTTAATGGTTAATGGATTAGGGATTATGGGCTAGGGGATTAATGTTTAAGTTCTTAGTGCATAGGGGCTTATGGATTAAGGGATTAGGGATTAGTGAGAAGTGTTTAAGGGTCGATGGCTTAGGGGTTAGGGGATTTAGGGATTTTGTGTTAAGGGATTATTGATTAAATAAGGTTTATGGCTTAAGGGTTAATTAGGGATTAGGGCTTAACTAGGATTTAAGGGCCAATGGATCAGGGGTTAGGGGAGTTAGGGCTTTGTTAGAACTGTGTTGAAATTTTGTGGAACCTCTTCCAACACACCAATCACCAATGTCATCCATTGATTTCACATGGTGAGAAGTGAATGGGACCAACGTTGAAATTTATTCAAATTGTTACTGCATGCGTTGAAATTTGACAGGGTTAGAATAGGAACATGTCTTAACGGTATGTGAGGGTTTCAAGACTCAAGGATACCTGATGTCCCCACATAATATTTGAGATCGTCCATGTTTGCATCAACATTCATCATGCAGTCTCATTATCATCGTTTGTCATTCACATCTATTGAATGCTTGTTGAAACTCTCTTAAAATGTCATGGATCAACATATTCCAAACACATCACCAATGTCATTTATTGGAACAAGGGTAGACCCAGGGTTCAATGCTACAACAGTGCACCAACAAAACCCTAACTATTGGCCCTTTCGGCAACACTTGTGAAGCAGATGAAGTCTCACCCGAGGTAGAGGCAGGGGTGGTTGTAGGACTCCAGTGTTTGCAACCTTAGTGGGACACAGATCCGTGATTACAACACCTTAACAAAGCACTTAGTAGTTACAACTCATTAATATTCAGCCTTAGTTTACAGTGCATTTAAACCCTAACAATAGTTCAGCGCAGTATTCACATAGATCCAATATAATCAAGCACTAAGCATACCAACATAGATCAGATCTAGCATTTATTCACATTATTCATCACCAAGATACCATATTATATCCTTCTAAGCATACATCAATGCACTAAGCATTCAATCACATAGACAAGAGAACAACCATAAAACACATAGCAACAACAATGCAGGATATACGTGGTTCACCCTCACTCTGGGGCTACATCCACCAACTCTTATTCTTTATTTCTTTCTGTCAATATTCTAGATGCACAGAGCCATGATATATTACTCCGCAGAGGACAGGAGATCTGCACGCCTCGCTAGATCCTCCTTCCCTTAAGTACAACACAAAGCCTTCCCCGGTCTCTTACAATCACCTGCACTTAGATCTACAAGTCTCTCATAGTACACACAAAGAAATGATAGTTACCACTTGCACTTAGCATCACATACTTGTCCCTCCTTCTATCACATAGATCGAACTCTAGCACTTAGCACAGTCTGTGGCCTCTTCTTATATCACCTAGATATCTATTTATACATTACAAAATGAGCCTAAACATGGGTAAACCCATGGGCCGACATCCCTATTCCCGTTACATAAGCCAAAAACCCAAAAGTCCCTAAAAAGGGACCGAGATCACACGATCTCTACTTCGACTTGTGCTCCATCTTCGACAGTCTGTTTAAGTTCCAAAAGTAGGTCAAACATGACCAAGGATCCTCCAAACTTGGTCAAGGGTCAACAGGCCCCCAACACTCACCTGTGACTCATCCCGAGTCACTCTGGTCTGGGTAGTTGTGCTTCAAAATCCTAAAGCTTGGCTTGAGCTGCTTCAACTTGTTGTTGTGCCAGGGTCTCCTGCTCAATGAACTCTTGGATGAATGCTTCATTGACAGGTTCCTCTAAATGTTGTTCGACTGCAACGACTACTTGTTCCAACTCTGCCCCTCATCCTTCAATCTCTTCAAACAGTTGGCAAGCTTCATCCTGGACTGGTTGGAGCCTTTGAGTCACTTCCATGAATTTTCTCTAACTGGTGTGGACCTGCTGTTGAGAAGTGTGTTGTTCTTGGGATCACTTCATCCTTTCAACTGCTGACAGGAGCTTCAACTACGCCTGTACTGTTGTTTCTTATTGCTTTTCCTCCTGGAGTTGTGACTCTAGTACCTTCAGTTCAATATCTTTAGTGAGTTCCTCATAATTATGTGCTCTGTGAGAACTTAGCTGTTTGCATTCCAGAGCGAATGCTCTGATCCTCTCGACTACGCTCTGGGCAATGGCCTCTCTTTGATCTCACACGTTCTTCAGGGTTCTTGGCACTGTTCGTAGCTCGAGGTCTATGATTCTCTGTTGAAGTTGTTGGATAACTTCTGTGAGCTGCTCTACTTGATGTTCCACTGGGTCTTCCTCCTTTTTCTCTAATCTTGTCACAGAGCGAAGTGCTCTACTGGATGCTTCTTTTACTCCCAACTGCTCTGCGAGCAACTTCTCTTTCTCTTGTTGGATTTGTGCTTTCTCTTCTTCAAAATTAACTTAGAGGGAAGCCTTCTCATGCTGCGCAACTCAATGTTGCTCTATGACTACATTTTGTACTTTCTTTAGGGCCTCTGTGGCATCTTCAGTTTCTTCCTATGCGCGACGAAGGAGAGCTTCGATCGCATCAGCTAGTCTGCAGAGTTGGGCAGGCTCATCTCCCAACTCAACTGCTTCTATCGGTGGGGGCATAGTGTATACTATGCAGCTAGATTGAAGGGCCCGTTATACCCCTCTAAGTTCAACCTCGATTCTATCATACATCTCCTTCTACTTGGCTTCATGTTTCTACAAGATGTCCTGCGAGGGATCTGCTACAGCTGTGATGATAATGTCGAAGTCATCCACAGTGAGCACAGTCTCCATTTTAGTCAAGGTGGCTCTAGATTTCTTTAGGGAAGTGGGTTTCATGGGAGAAACCTTCCTATTCTTCAAGGGATCAACCTCATTAGCAGAGTCCCTAGGTGGTATTTCTTCACCTTGCTTCTGATGGCCCTCTTTTCCATTTGTATCTTCTACTTTGTCATCAACACCTCATCCAGGTGATACTGAAGAAGTTCCTTCTAATGCATTGCTCAAGTTTTGGACCTCTTCAGTTTTCTTCCTTCTGTTGGGTCCAGGACAATCCTTTGCTTCATGAGTGGTCTCAGGGTTGCCGATTAGTTCAGGTTTTAGCATTTCTGTAGGGTCTGTGGGGATGAAGAGTTATGTTGACCAGTCCTTGGTGATATCTTCAAGGTATCCTCTGTGAGATTATAGTATGATTGAATCTCGTCTTTGTGCTCATATGCATGCACAGTGACATAAATAAAGTGTTGATCTATGCAAAAATTCATGAGGGGTCGGAAATGATGTAGGGTGTTCGACATCATGCAAGGGGCAGCTTCTATAGCCCTCTTCAGTTGGAGATAATAGGTATGAAAGGTCGGGTTCGACTGCCACTGTTTTCCCATATCGCTCGAGTACCAAAGTGTGGTGAACTTCACAGTGAGCAGCTCGAATGAATCAATGTTCAGGAAGGTCACACCTTCAGGCATTTCCCAAGCGGTAAATGCGATGAGGATCAAGATCCAGCTAAAGTGGAACTCATAGCCCTGATCCTGAGCTTCACGATAGTCTAATTCTAGCTGGTTGACCAAGTAATTCACCAAGTTCATCTGGAGTCCTTATACACATTTTCCGGCTAGGTCAACAACGAATCCTATGACTTGAGTAGGTCAGTTCTTCCTCACTAGCTTCCCTGCGATCAGTTGGCAGGCCAAGCACACTGTACCATTCTGGATGGAAGCTACCTTGTAGCCTCGTGTTCCCTTTTCTACATTGCCTAAGTGTCCTTAATTCTCTGTGCTAGGGTGCGGTCATAAGCCTTCCCTGGGTAGAAGTCTTGTGGGACAGGTCCTTGGATGCTCAATCTGGTGATCCTATGGATCAACATCAGATTGATTGTAATGTGTCTATCTAGCCATAGGTAGCCTCTATGGTAACATGAGAGCAGGAGATTAACACAAGCGTTAACCTCCTAGTGCCTTCCAAAGTGTGGGATCTTCATCATGCTCAAGAGGGTGGACTGCGCGAGGTTCATAGTCCATGGCTGGGGGATTATTTTTGAGTTCTTCCACTTTGTCCTGGTCATATACTTGTAAGGAGAAAGCATGCTATAATTATTGCGGTCACCTAGGTTGAAGTCATTGAACTTAAATGTCGCGATCTTAACTTGTTGCATTCTAACTGAACGTATCCCCTTCGGGAGGTATGCAGTAACCGTGGTGTAATCAAAGTCCCTCGGAACACTATCACGACTCACCGCGCCAACTAGAAGCGGGATGTAGTCGGGTAAGATGGTCGGGATTAAATTTTCATTTGCTAGATCATCTTTGTGCTTGTTTCTCTTATCTGTTGTTAGTTGGGATGGTCCGAATCCACAAGTAGTCGATAGAGAGGCTTGCACTCCTTGTGTCGATGAAGCTTGAATTACTGTGGACATCACTCTCTCAGCCATCATATCAATTAAAACTTCCTCGAATGACTTCTCCATAGTATTGATCTCGTTCGACATGCACGCTCTCGATTGAAAACTCGGGTCGATGGATGAGTGCTCAAAGAAATAGAATTAGTGTTGATATTACTAATCACAACATGGTAGCAATGGGTTCTCTTGTTATCTCTGATACAATTCACAAAAGTGTTCTCGGTGCAACATTCAACGGACTAAGTAGACACGATGTAACGGATCTTTCCAACGGATAAGAAGCTTTTCATTAATGAAGTTATGTCCATTGCGGCGCGGTCCCAATGGTCTGATGGCGAGATTTATGATCATAATTGTTGTTCTAACCATTCTGGAATGTCATTCCAATGGTTATAATGCTTCCAGTGGTCATATCACTTCGCCATGGCGAAGTGCCATGGGGCGTTATTATGATATCCCGATGAAGTTCCAATTTTGCAAATCTTCATTCCGCGAAGTTCCATCTGGGCCCTTCTGTAACTTTTCGACCTTTTCTCTCTTCTTGCTAAGTTTTCTATCCTTCTTCCCAGTGATATTTGTCTCGGTATTCCTCTTTCCATTCTGATTGTTGTTTTCTTTTAGCATAGCAGCTTTGCGCTGTTGAGATTCTTTCATAGGATTAGAGAGTAATATTGCTTCTCCATCTAGGGTAGGTGCTCTACTAGTGTGTGAATATTCTTGTGTTATTTCAACTTCGTGGTCCGAGTTCCTGGTTCTAAGTAGATTTGATCTGTTCTCCTGTTCTGCAATCAAGTGTGCTATCCTCCTAGTCATGAAATCTTTTAATTCCTTATTTTTTTGTTCTAGGGCCTCCTCTTCTTTTCTTCTGGTCTGATCTTTCTCAATCTAGGATTTTCCTAATAACATAGTAAACGGTGCGTTGTTCTCAATGAATCTAACAAACTCAAAATATTCCTCTGTTGAAGCTCCATGAGGACTCATAGATACTTGTGTGAGTCTTCCACATAGGGTTACCATCTTTCCCCTTGATAGTCTTATTCCTCCCAATGAAGGAGTCATATCAGGCTTTCCTAAAGCTTCCCAAGTTATTTATGTGATGATATTTACCTGTGTTTCCTCATCCATAACACATTATATGTCGAAGTGTCTTATTCTTGCTTCTATGCATTCTTTTTCTTTGAAGATCTCTGATAAGTTGATGTCTCTATGATTATTTAGGGTTTCTTTCATTTGTAGTAGTACAGTCTCTGATTTTGTCTGGGGTTCTGCCATGGTCTCAGTTTCGTGACCTTACTCAAGGTTTTCTTGTCTCATATTCATTCTGTAAGGCTTAGCAATCATTCTAGGGTAATCTAAAACTTCATGGTCCATAGATTTATAACAAAGACAACTAGGTCTTGTTCCAGGGCATTCCTTAGAAAGATGTCCTGGTCTTCTGCAACTGTAACAAAGAGTTAATCCTCTTTTTTTCTTAAATGATCCCCAGCCTTTCCTGTACTGCGCACTAGGATCATAGTAGCTAACCTACAAAAAATTATTTATAGGATCCTCCATCCATTTGTTAGCCCAAACATTCTTTCTATGCATAGGAATAACCTATCTTTCATTATTTCTATCAGATCTACTCATATAAAACCTTCTCTCTTCTAGTTGTGCCCTAGTTTTCAGAATAGGATAAAATTTATCAAACATACCTAGATTCATACTCTTGAAACAAAAATTTCCACTAATCTTACTTTCAGCAGAGCACAAAGCTTCCAAATCTAAGACTTTTCACTATTCTTACCTTTATCATAGCACAAATCTTCGAGATCTTACCTCTTTTCTTTAGATCTGACTTCTCTTCTTATCACGGAGCTTTACAGGTCAAGTAGAATACTGCACAATAAGGTAACAATCACAGTTTCAAGTCCTGGCAATGGAACCATTTGTTGGCACAGGGGCAGACCCAGGGTTCAACGCTACAACAACACACCAAAAAAACCCTAACTACTAGCCCTTTTGGTAACACCTGTGAAGCAGATGAAGTCTCACCTGAGGTACAGGCAGGGGTGGTTGCAGGACTGCAGTGTCTGTAACCTTAGCTGGGACACATATCTATGATTACAACACCTTAACAAAGTACTTAGCAGTTACAGCTCGTAAATATTCAGTCTTATTTTACAACGCAATTAAACCCTAACAACAGATCAACACAATATTCACACAGATCCAATATAATCAAGCACTAAGCATACCAACATAGATCAGATCTAGCATTTCTTTACATTATTCAGCACTAAGCTACCATATTAGATCCTTCTAAGAATACATCAATGCACTAAGCATTCAATCACATAAACAAGAGAACAACCATAAAACACATAGCAACCACAACGCAGGATATACGTGGCTCACCCCCACCCTGGGGCTACGTCTACCAACTCTTCTTCTTTATTTCTTTCTGTTAATATTCTACATGCACAGAGCCATGCTATCTTACTCCGTAGAGGGTAGGAGATCTGCGCACCTTGCTAGATCCTTCTTCCCTGAAGTACAACACAAAGCCTTCCAAAGTCTCTTGCAATCACTTTCACTTAGCTCAGCAAGTCTCTCACAGTACGCACAAATCAATGACAATTACCACTTGCACTTATCATCACATACTTGTCCCTCCTTCGATCACATAGATCGAACTCTATCACTTAGCACACTCTGTGGCCTCTTCTTACATCACCTATCTATCTATTTATACATTACAAAATGGACCTAAACATGGGTAAACCTATGGGCCGACATCCCTATTCCCGTTACATAAGCCCAAAACCCAAAAAGCCCTAAAACGGGGCCGAGATCCCATGATATTTGCGTCGACTTGCGCTCTGTCTTTGACAGCCTATCGAAGTCCCAAAAGTAGGTCAAACATGACCAAGGATCCTCCAAACTTGGTCAAGGGCCAACATCATCCATTAATATTGCACAGTGAGTAGTGAATGTGGTTTAGTGCTGGATGTTCCTACATAGTTAATTAGTTGAGGTGTTGGGGGTTAAGTGGATAGGGGCTTTGAGGATTATGGGATTTAGGGATTTTGGGTAGAGGGATTAAGGATTAAGAGAATTATGGATTAGGGTTTAAGGGACTAAGAGTCAAGAGATAAGGGATTTGGCGCTTATGGGTTAGGTAGTTTAATGGTTAATGCCTTAGGGATTATGTGCTAAGGGATTAATGTTTAAGTGATTAGGGCATACGGTTTTATGGATTAATGGGATTAGGGATTAGTGTTTAAGTGTTTAAGGGTCGATGGGTTGGGGGTTAGGGATTTTGTGGTAAGGGATTAGTGATTAACTAAGGTTGAGGGATTAATGGTTTAGGGATTATGGCTTAACTAGGCTTTAAAGGTCAATGAATTAGGGTTAGGGGATTTAGGGATTTTTTTGTAAGGGATTAGGGATTAACTAAGGTTGAAGGCTTAAGGGTTTAGGGATTAGGGATTAACTAGGCTTTAAGGGTTAATGGATTAGGGGTTAGGGTTTAGGTCAAAATTTGACATGGTTAGATGAGACACATGCCTTGATGGTCTATGATATATGATATATGGTGTCAGGTATTGATGTTGAGATGAGGATGCACTCAACATCCTTACATTGTGATCTACATCCAAGGACATGAATATATCACTAAGGACAACATCAATTGTCATAGCAGAAGGAAGTAATCCTATGTGTCTTCATGAGCATATGTTGATATAACTTTTTTATCTTCATGAACATATGTTGATATAAAATGGATGGAAGAAGCATACAAGTAATCCTATTTTTTTTTTGCCAACAATTCATACCATATATTGAACACTTTAATGATATTAAAATAGGTGATTTGTATTGACACAAATAATATTGAACAATTTCAAAGACTAGGACATAAGAATCATCATTTTTTAAACATGGATTACAAATAATTCTGAAATCTATAACTCTTGGTCATTAACATCATTATTTACAACAATGTCATCTAGTGTATCATTGTCAATGTTCATATGATCTTTCAAGTAGTTAATATTATCATCATACTCATCTTGACCTACATCATCTTCATCGTCATTGAAATTTGACTGTAGATCATCCATATTGTCACCAGATGTATTTGGATCATAATTTTGTATACCATCCATATTGTTGTCTTCCATAACATCATTTAACTCCGAATTGTTTTCTTCTTGTGCCCGAACATAACCATCTTTAGCATCATCATGGATGTTAATTTCTTTGATGTTCTCTAATCCATATCTCTCATTTTTTTCTCCATCAATTTTTTTCTTAGTATCCACTAATGCATCATCAAATACATGCCTTAATCTTGGATCATAATGTATGACAAACAACCATTTCGGGTCCAGAATATCTTCATAGAAAAATACATGCACATGAACGAGTACAATATGCATATATTAGACATATGTTATAACAATTTGATTGATTCATAAACACATGTATATATCCACAATAAACAATGTATTAATACATTATTGATCACTACCGCTTATTGCAGTTTGAGTTAAAGAAATGCATGCTCACAATGAATTGGTAGAACATAAGGCTCCTTATCCTCTAGTGGGAACCTTGAGGAATCTATAGAAAACAATCCACTATAGGTATCATGTCTTTGTGTCCTCTCAAATTATTCATACCATCTACACTTAAAAATAAAACATTTAAAAGAGCGATAATCCAACTTAATAATTTCTTGTATTTTCCCAACATATTGTAGATTTCCTTCAATAATATTCTTATCTTTTGAGCTTGATCGACTAGATTGCTTGAAGTCAACCATGATGCCACAATCGAAGGATCGTCTCTTTACATCTACATTTTCTACATGATAATTTTGACCATATTCCCACATTGTTGGATATTTCCTCTCTTGTGAAAGACCATTTATTTCGGTTAAAACAAATAAAATGATGAATATTAAAATAGTTAATAATATCAAAACTGTAAGGAAACAACATTTTTTAAAATTCCAACTATACCTTTCTTTCACATCCTCTAGACATGTTGATTTCATCTTGTGTTATGTTTGAATATATACCTGCATCTTCTATTTGATTTTGAATTTGTTCAGTAACACATTCTAGTGTGCAATCTTTGCCCCATTCCCCTTGTAGATCAATAGGAAATGGGGTATTCCTTGGGTTTGATCTCTTAAATTGTTTCCTTGCTTCTAACACTTCTTCTCTTTTTTTATCATACAAATCAATCCCTTTGTTCATAAAGTCCATGTGGTACATAATTAACTTGTCAATTATATCACTTTTGTCTACACCTATTACATGTCAACAAGTTTATTTCAAACTTCAAAGGCAATTTTGTTAATTTGACAAATAAATTACAGATTAAATTAATGAGTGCAATAAAAACAACCACAATGAAAATGAGTTTACTTACTAATTTCTACTTAAACACCATTAGATTGTGGTTTTTCTCCATCTATAATATTTGATGCTCGTTCTTCATCCTAGAAGCGTGTCCCATCTTCGAAATCCTTACCAAGGAATTCACATAGGAAGAAAAATGCTTCATTCAATACACACCCTTCAACCATCCAAGCCTCTGGATGTGCCTTTTGTCAGACATATCTTTTTAGAGTTTTCATATATCTCTCAAAGAAAAACATCCACCTCGTTGATACGACACCCACCAATTCCATGTCATCGCACTAGGTGTATAAGTAAATGGACTTGTAGGTCCATGAAACTAGTAGGGATATCCTTCTCAAATACACATACAATTTTTGCAATTTTCTTCTTCCATTTTGGCACTTCACATTCGTGGATCTCCTTGGATGTCACCCACCTAATATAAGAATAGTAAATTAGTATGAACCTTTAGGAAAAAATTAAAATTAAATACAATATCTCTATGTCTCTCACACATGAACATTTCATACCACATACCTTGCAAATGTTGACAACTCACTTATGGAATTCCTCAAGTCAATGTTAAGACATGAACCCCCCCTAATTTCCAATGGCATGATATGTTGTCAAACAAATTTATGAAAGGTCATTAGTTATTTTTTTCACACAATAGAATATCAGAATATATAAATGGTGGTATATAATACCTTCATAAAATTATGAAAATCATGTGTTTTAAATCCTGTGATATGTCCATCAACTGTAAAAGATTTAACCAATGATGACCCATAGCCAGTAGGTGTCCTTATTGAACGTATGGAATATTTTAGTTGGTCTAGCTCTTTCTTTTTCAAAGTCCATGGAGATTCTACATATGATTCATTTTCCTGGTTTGGCCACAAATGTTTTCTATCTAATTTGGTACACGAAAGAGAAATATATATCATCGAAGATAAGTTGACCTTCTCTTTTCCTGATATATGTCAAAATATTGAATCTAGGACATTTTTGAAGATGTGCATAGGATATAACATGTGAGATATTAATATATCCTTCCAGTAAGGGAGATTATAAAATATGGATTTCCTTTTCATCCCTTCTGGTATCTTAATTACAACTTGTTCTAATTCTTCAATAGAATCACCACCATCAAAAACATCCTGCCAAGATTTCAATTAAGCATCTTCATACTTATTAATCCAATTATTTGGACCCATAATCATGGGAGGGCCTTTATTTTTAAATTTTCCATCAAATTGATTCTTATGGAAATTTCTAAACCTATGATCTGGTGGTAGAAAAACCCTGTTGTTTGCATAAATAAATTTATGTAGATCTTTAGAATACCACCCTTGAAATTGTTCTACACATCTTGGAAATGAAAATATCCCCTTTTTTTGAAGCCATGCAATTCAATAAGTAAGGTTAATAACATAAAAATAATAGTATAAAATTGAGTATGAGAGTTGGGATGAAAAAAAATTATTAGTGTAAATACGTAAAAAAAATTGTCTTACCGAAACAAACACCAAGTCCTGGGAAATCATGAATAGTCCAACATAGCACACCATACAACATGAAGGACCTATTTTATGGAGGATGTGATATGTCATACATTATTATGCCTTTCCATAGAAGTTTCATCTCATAAATAAAAGGCGCAAGATAAACATCCATGTTTTTAACTTGATGTTTTTCTGGAACAATGAGAGTCAGAATAAGGTGCTCCTTTATAACACTCATCCATGGGGGAATATTGTATACTATCAGTCCCACTGGCCAAATAGTACAATTTGATCTCATGAAAGAAAATGTGCACACTCCATCAATTGCAAGACCAAACTTGATATTACAGGGTTCATCTTTGAATTTTCTTGGCCATTTTTCCTCTATGTGTTTCAATGCTTTGGAGTCAGCTGGAATTCACATGAATCCATATTTACTCCTATTCTTTGCATGTAAGTCCATCAATTGTGCAATTGAATTGCAAAAAAACATTCTTTGAAGTCTAGGTATAACTGGCAAGTGATGTATAACCTTCTTTGGAACTGTAGGACCTTGTACATATGTACGATATCTCTTCTCTTTGCATACAGGGAATTCTACCTTGTCTTGATATTCATCTCTGTATAAAATGAAATAATTTATACATGAATGAATTTTCTTATATTCAATCCCCAAACTCAACCAACAACTAACGCACTTCTCTACAAGTTGATGGCAACACATTCTCTTCAAGAAATATTTTGGTTTTTAGTGCCCTGTAAGATTTCCAAAGATTAGATCAATTGAATGTTTGACTTATGATGAAATTTTTTGATATGTCAATATATATTAGGACTATTCATAAAATAATTACATACACCAATTGATAATTCATTGTAAGAAATAGATTTCAACTCACTTCAGTAGGGTGATGAATCCTTTGTCTAACCAACCAAATAGTGGCATGATTTCTAATAATATTAATGTGCATGCTAGTTTTGAGGTTCTTATTGCACTAGATTTGAAGATGGGTGTCTTTGTTGCTTTCTTGATTGATTCTTTCAGGTTGTTATCATCAACATTACATTGGCAGTAATTACCCATGCTGTCATTATTATTGTCATCCATATGATCATTGTTGTCATCATTCTTTCCATCCCCAAAGAAACCTGTAAGAATTTCATTCAATCCTTCTTCATGCTCTGCATTTTCACTATCATGATCATCATCAGTAAGGATAGGTTTCATGTCGTCAGTGTATGCTAATATCATCAGCTGTTCAAATTTATCAGGTGATAAAATTCTCTTTAAATATGCTCTTTTCGCCTTGGTATGGTTTAAAGGATGATTTAGACCATCCCATCCAAATATTAATAGCCCAGTTGGATCTTGGGTATTAGTAGCCGTGAATTCATCATCATCTTCTACCTATCAACAAACACAACCATTATTTAATGTTTCGTAACAATTGGATAAATCATAAATGTATCAATTTCAAAGAAATATAATCAAATATGGCTTAACAAATTATAATATAAAGCGTATGAACATATATGCATCAATATAATAGTCTTGACCAACCTCTTTTTCAGTGCAATTATTTCTTGTGTCTGGAGGATCCATTGTCATATCCTCTTCCACCCACTGTGTTCTTTGTGATTTAATAGTTTTAGGTCCAAGCCCATGTACATATGTCTTTTTTATTTTGCTAGTTGAATGCTTAGGCTGTACACTTTCTCCAATATTCATCTGAAATAATCAACAACATGCCTCATAAGTTATTTCAAGATTGGATAATACACTATAAATTTTAATAATATTGTGAAAAAGGATGGACGTATCACAAAATTCTTCCTAAGATAAGTCAAAATTTGATTACATGTTGTCCTGCAACATCCATTGTGTCCTTATTGTCAGAAAATTGGCTTAGGTTGATAGACAATTGGTATGGATTGTTGGTTGTCATTGATTTCAACCATTGGAGAGTGATATTGTAGATTGATGTCAACCCTTAGTGATTGATGTCAACCCTTGGAGAAAGTCTAGTAGCGACTTCTGGTAGCACAAAGGTTTGGGTAATGGACCCAAGGTTGTTTCATGTATACTGGTATGAGTTTAAATATATTTGAAGGTAATACTATTCTATATGGATAGTACATGTCATTCCATTTCTGGTGGCATGTGGAACGTCACATAACGCCTCATAGTTAGAGATTTATGGCCATGAGAAGTTGGAGAACCCAAGTTTGGGTAATGGACCCAAGTTTGTTTGATGGATAATGGTATGAGTTTTGATATATTTGTAGGAAAGACTATTCTAGATGGATAGTACATGTCATTTTGTTTCCAGTGGTATGTGGAACGTCACATAACTCCTCATAGTTAGAGAGTTATGGCCATGTGAAGTTGGAGAACCCTCATGAGTCATCTAGAAGTCCCAAAAGGTCAGAGTAGTCAAAGTGGTTTAAGAGATTTTAGAAGGTAAATAATAAAGTGAAGTGATGAGTGTACTATAATTCAAAGTG
>SNQJ01S0056453.1:11144-30248 GCA_010110895.2 Picea sitchensis | reverse complement strand
TTATCTTTCCTTGGAGCGGCTCATCATTGAGTGTAGTGTCCAATTTGAGGAAAGTGTCTCACATGTACCTCAACAATTGCATGCAAACACCTTCACTCTTCCACCTGTTTGAGATGATGAGCATGCACATGCCAACTCTTCTTCAGATGAGAGTTCTGATTCATAGGAATCAGAGGATTCAGATTTAGATTCAGAGTTAGTACAGTCAGATGCAGAGTCAAAGCATCCCGATGTAGTTGCAGAGCCAGAGTAGAGGACCAAGTGGGCATAGACTACTCTTCAGGATGCAGGGGATCTCGTCAGTGATCCAACCGATACTAGGAGGACTCGATATGATTTCGAGGAGCCTCTTGTTGCACTCACTGCCACTGAATCATTTCCTTTGAGGCATATTTTCTTGGTTTAGTCTTCAAATCCACAGTCTTATGGCAAGGCTGCTGGAAATCCCTTTTGGGAATCCACCATGCAGGAGGAGTACAACTCAATCCTTGAGAACTAGACTTGGGATCTAGTTCCCCTTCCTTCTAGGAGGAAACTTGTCAGATGCAGATGGGTCTACAGGACCAAGAGTGCATCGGATGGACATATCAATAGATACAAAGCCAGGCTTGTCGCCAAAGGCTTTCAGCAGGTTCATGGTATTGACTATGATGAGACCTTCGCTCCAGTAGCGAATATGGATTCCATACGATTGGTACTTACGATTGCGGCAGCCAAGGGATGGTAAGTCCATCAGATGAGCATGAAGAATGCATTTCTTCACGGTGATCTCTCTGAGGGGATCTACATGTAGCAGCCCCAGGGATTTATGTAGGACTCATATTTGGTTTGTCCACTAAAGAATTCACTTTATGGCCTCAATCAGGCTCTGAGGGCATGGTATGCCAAGATGGATTCCTACATGTTTTCACAAAACTTTGTACGTTGTAAATCAGACCCAAATGTATACATGCTCAGGACGACTGATTCACTTCTACTTTTAGTTCTGTATGTTGATGATTTGCTGATCATGGGTTGCTCGACTTCAGCAATTGCTGCAGTTAAGAGGATTCTTCATGACAGGTTTTTGATGATGGACATGGGTCTGCTACACTTCTTCCTTGGACTTGAGATCAGACAGGATGCATCAGGCATCAAACTGTCTCAAGAAAAGTATGCACAAGATCTCCTTGAGAGATTTCACATGACAGACTACAAGTCTGATCCGACTCTTTTCCTATCAGGAGTCAAACTTGAGGATGGAGGGGAGACTCCACTGGTTGACAACACATTGTACATACATCTAATGGGGAGCTTGTTTTATCTCACACACTCCATACCAGACCTCTCATATGCAATTGGAGTAGCTTATAGGTTCATGCAGGAGCCACATGAGTTACATTGGAAAGTTGCAAAGTGTATCCTTCGATACGTATAGGGGACCATCAACTTTGGGATTCATTATGCAACATACTCTACATTATATCTCATTGGGTGTACTTATTCTAACTAGGATGGAGATAACATTGATCGCAAGTCCACATATGGTTACTCACTCAGTATTGGTTCTGGGCCTATCTATTGGTCGAGCAAGAAGTAAGCTACCATTGCTATATCTTCAGCCGAGGTAGAGTATAGAGGGGTATTTAACATAACCATTCAGGCTATGTGGCTACACCATTTTCTCACTGAGTTGGGCATTTAGTTTCATCGTCTGATCATCATTTGGTGTGACAACCAGAGCACTTTGAAGTTCTGCAGAGATCCATTTCAGAGGCAGCAGATGAAGCACATCGAGATCCACATGCACTACATCCGGGACTTGGTACACAAGGGGATCATTGACTTACAGTTTTGTCCTTCAGCAAAATAGACAACATACATTTTCACCAAGACCTTCACTGAGAAGAAATTCTATTCTCTGTGAGGTCATCTTGGAGTGAAGGACATAGTTGCCTAGCAACTCGAGTTCTTATTTTTTCATACATTGTACCTTGAGGGGGGGGTTCCCATGAGGTTTTCCCTCTTTCCTCACTTTATTTTCAGTGTATCTTTTGTACTTGGGTACCTAACATGGCCTCGTTGTCGTGACCCAATCTTTGTTTTCACCATAGTGATGTTCAGGGGGGGTGTTGGAGTTACTTCACACACACCTAGGATTTCTTTTTCCTAAATTTATTCCTTGTTTATTAGTCATAATTAGTCATTATACAATATCCTATATTTTATGGGAGAATATTCCACCTGGAGAATATTCTCTTTCAGTTGACACTTCAATTTGACTAGTTGAGTTGAGTTTAAATGTTGCAATGGGATTATCACCATGAAACATTGGGATCATCACCATGCTAATTCGACCTTGCCTTGGTATCATTACCAGAGTGGTGCATTAGCCTTGATTCCCTGAGTTAATGCCTCACTACTCTCTATTCAGTTAGTTAACTGAAGATTAGTTGACTAGTTAACTCAACTAGGTGGCAGTTCATTCCAATAACTTCCTGAGAGACTAGAATAGGTGGAAGTTCACTCCTGTAACTGCTGGTGTGTGTCCAGATCACTCTAGACCACCACTATGGCACATTGGTTCACCTCAATTCGAACTCATTGATATATACATAGTATATCATGTGTAAATTATTCATTATTCACAATGGTTAATGAGAATTCTTCCATTCTTTCTCTCCTTCTTTCTCCAATTCTCTCTGCAAATTTATGTATTATTGTTTAGCTAGATCTATTCTGTGTAGGTTCAACACATTTACAGTACTATGATTAAATCATTTTTTCATGAGTGTTGTGTATTTTTAGTGTATCATACTCTTGTGTGCTTTTTCATTTTTTCGACTGCTTGCCTTGCATTGTGCTTGGCTTCCAGATGTCGGTGTCTTCACTACCCTACATTGGATTCAGTGATGGCGCTAGTCATAGTACTCAAAACTTAGCATCTGTTGCTTAGGCAATCTATGCACCTACGGATGAATTAATTAGTCTACATGGTGTATTCCTTAGTCGTGCAACTAACAATATTGTGGAATACAGTGTAGTTATCAAGTTATTGACCGATGTTGTTTCACTCAAAATCTATCATATTATTGTACGAATCGATTCATAGTTAGTAGTCCTACAATTGAGTAAAATTTATTCCATCTAGATTCCTACTTTGCTAAGGGTCTATCTACGAATTCATCTCTTGCAATGTCATTTTGATTACATTGAATATAAACACATTCCTAGATGTATAAATACATTAACAGATTCATTGGCTAATTATGTGTTAGACAAACATTTGAGACATTTATAAAATCACACTTTGTACATAAAACAAGTAAGCCGGTAGGAGCCGTATATTCATAATGATAAAATTTTACAAAAAGTATTTTTGTTTGAAGACCAAAATAGAAAAAATATGAATCTCATGGATTCATACAAAAAAAACATCAAGGATGCCACTTGTTATAACAAGCAACTTCGCATGCTACTCTACGGAGCAGTCAACCGATGGAGGCAGATACACCCACTATGTGGCACTGGTAATGCCTAGGGAGCTCATCCATAGTAGAGTGAGGAACGTGCATGGTCAACCCCTGCAAGTTTTGTTGTATGGTCTCTAGATCTACTGTAGGTACCCCTGCTACAACACCTCTCTCTCCCCACCTCTAGATCAGGGATGAACCTAAAGGACAATAAGGTTCCACATATGCATTAATGCAAGCATTTGATTAAGTCATCAGATAAGTAACAAAAAAAACATTTTAGATCATTAAAAATAACAAAAACCTTATATATACAAAAATTCATTCTTACGTATGTCCCCCCACTGGGAACCTTCATGAAGAACAAGGTTTGGATCTCCACGAAAGTATACTTCAACATACACATAATATTTAACCATGACCATATGAGTCATCAACCTTTGGAAGAAGATATCGTTATACTTAACGATGTGAATGCCTCCATTTTGGGCCATTAGATCTAACCACCTCTTCATCCTTGGATCTTGTGGAGCGGGTATACCCCACTCCACATGAAAGCATAGGACAGGTACCCTCTCCAGGAAGAAGGATACCAAAATATACCCATATCCAAATTGTTTTAACCCACCACTTATGCACTTGGTAACTTGTTTCTTCATACTTTTTAGGACCTCTTTGCACTAGTTGAAGACTCTGGGCTCCATACATTCTAATGCATACTGAAAATTTCTCTGTAAATCCATGTGGGGAGTTGCACTCCCTTCCATGTGAGTAATAGTATAGAGGATAGTCTGCAAATGTAAATCTTGAACATCCCTAATAGCTACCTTATCTCTATGTTTCTTGGTACCTGTCACACAATGATGGTAGATGTAGTAGTTCATAGGCTCACCTCTGCCCCTGCTACCTGTAAGTGTCACCCATGAACCACAACAAGATATTCCTATCAGGAAATAGATATCCTCGATATCTATGGTGACTGTGTGGGTGCCCACATGAAATGATTTCTTGTTCACATCTCACATGTGAACAAGTACTCCAGTAGTCTCAAATAGGATCTCATGCCCTGAATCTTGAATAATTTTAGTAACCCACATTGCCGGAGGGCCATAAATGTTTCTAGGTCATTCCTAACGAAGTAATATTCTTCTTCATGCTCTCATTTGTGCCATTCCAACATATTGACAAAGGAATACCTACCAAGGAACCATAAGATGAAATTAGAAACATAAAATTCTTCCCTGGGGGTTTTCCCTTGTTGGGTTCATCTTTTTAATTTTTGGGTTGTGGTTGTCGTAGGCCTGTGCATTATCATAGTGAAAAGTCATCGCAACCTACCTATACAGTCACGTGCAACAATCCTAGATTGTCACAGTTCTCGATATAGGGCACCTGGGACGAGCTCAACGCATGGGTAACCCCTAAAAAATCAACCCAAAACATAAATTTAACCAATGAAAATCAATTTTGAAACCATGAAAAGATGACGGAGATGGAGATTACCTCCTCTACGGAGACGATTTGTAAAATGATATGTCGTGCACTCTGCAATCAACAGTTGAAAATCGATGTGAAAAAGGGATTTGGAGCAATATTTGGGCAACGTTACAAATGAAATGGTAAAATGTGGTTTGTCACCTATTTTATTGAATTTTATCACTTTTCATTTGCATGTTATATTATTTCTATGCTTTATCCAAACCCTAAGGTCTTAGCAACTTTACAAGTGATTGATTTTTGCAGATTGAAAACTCTAGAGGTGAGATGTTGGAACAAGGGTCCACTTTTTTGGTTTGTTTTTATATATTTGCCGCATGTACAGATCCTTTTAGGTTTTTTTAGGAAAAGCTCCAAGCAGAGTCTTAGTTATTTCTCACACTCGTGAAACCATGAGAATGTAATTAAGTAGTCTTTTGTTATTTTTTTCAACTAGTAATGGTGACACAGAAAATAAAACCTATGGAGTATCCTTTAAGCTCTTTTCATGCTCCCTAAACATGAAAAGATTGTTGAGATACCTTGTTCTTTTCACACTCACAAAATTATTTGAAGAAAATATATGATGAGAGGTAGGTTATGACTTTTTCGGTCTCTCATATTAGCTTATGAAAAAGAAACTTATGGATTTCTCTTTAAGTGTTTTTCAGACTCTCTAAAATTGAAAAACCCCTGAGTTTTCTCTCTTTGGACTCATTAAACACACATCGAAAGACCCATATGGGATCAAACCACTCCTTCTTAGGGTTCAATAAACATACTCTGAGGGACTCATCCAAAGGATCATATTACATCAACAAGCATATGTTATCCTCCTCAAACTTTCGTAAAAATAAAGAGGTACTCGCCATAAATGGTGGTGGAAAATTGGGAAAGAAATGAATCTTTGTATTTGTGTTAGTGGTAGTAATAGTCACTCTTGAACATGACACCCCCCTTCATCATTGTATCCGGGTTGGGAATCCATTTGTTTCTCGTTTGATCATCCACAATTCCATATGTTGGGTCCTCCTTGAGTCAATGCTTCCAAGACCATTGTCATGTCGTTCACATGTTCAAGAGAATTCCAACCTAAATGAGCCTTCTATCGAGTCAGCCATCTCCAGTTATAAATTTTCTACCACGTCAGCCTTCCCTGAGTCAATTCTGAATCACTTTATACTATGATCTACCTCAAATCTGTTACATATTTCGTGTCATTGATGAGGGATACATCAAGGCCCTCTTGTGATGATTCGTTTCCTGTCGACTTCAACACATTATCCAGGAACACGACTTAGAAATCATTCAGTACCTTAGATCCTGCATGCCTCAACGACAGGTCTATTCGCTTTCAACAGTGGGTTCACATCATTGAACCTTGATTATAATATTCTATCGAGTGTTCAAATTCAACTCAATTATTTACATTTTTTGGATTGTATTGGGGTACCTTAGGATTCATTGACATCAATGATGATTTCCCTCACACTTGTTAACATTTTCATTAATAACCAGTAATCAAGTGGTTTCTACCATGTTCGACTTCAACACCTGTAATCACATGGCTAGATTGGTTCTTAGAGACAATGGAAATGAAGACCCTGGATCTTGTCACTTTGGTCCAGGTTGCGTTGGAGTATTCATGATTTGTATTTTCACATAGATCCACTTTGTATGTCTCATGGATATGTCTGAATTTGAGTTCTTTTAGAGCATAGATCCATAGTGTATTCTTGGTGGCTATGTTGAATCATGATGACATGGATCCACAGTGTATGTTTAGTGGCCATGAATCACTTGAAACTTATGATTAGAATCACTTGTAGTCTGAGAATGGGAATGCCTACCTCATAATTGGTATAATATTATGCAGATGCTTGTTTGTTTGCAGGTTCCTGATCGATGTACTCCTTGTTTTCGACACACACATTCTACAAAGTATTTTAGTTGTCATGAGTTCCAGCTTCATACTTTGGGGGGAATTCTTTATTTTGGTCACCTCGATGATCACCTGAAAATGTGTGTTAATGTTCCCTAAAAATATTAAAAGACACTTTGTCCATGGGAAAAGTGATTTTCTTTCCTTTGCCAAAAGCCATATGAAGAAAGGTCGGTGCAACCTGCTATATGGATGGGGTGCAACGATTCCTGATCGTATCACTTTGTACTATACCTGGACTGTGTCTTCGTCACATGTTTCTTGTGCATATGTTGCAACGATTATTAAAGCATGGGAAAAGCCAAATTTCACAAATGTTCTAGAAGGGTATCTTCTAGAAGATGAGGTGGCCTCTGATAGGTTTGGATCTTACTCACTTCTCTGATTTGGTGGGATCATCCTAATCTCCTCATCCATCTCTCTTTCACACTATATAAGGAGGGATCTCTCATGGAAAAGGCTAAGTTTGATTAGGCTAAGATTTGTATGGAGGGTTCTACTTCAGATTATGCTTGAGAGCTTTGCTTTAGTTCTTCAAGTTAGCTTGTGGATCTTCTTCATTCAAGGTATTTGGAGCAAAGGTGTGTGTGTTGAAGAAAATATCCATCGAAAGGGTACCTTGCAACATCAAGGCATGGGTTGTATTCTCCACTTTCTATTCACTGAATACAACAATGCATTTCTTCCCTATATAAGCATCTCGTCTTCTATTGTATAATTCCTTGATCATATACATAGAGTTCATTAGAATATATAGATATTTGTTCCTCTTCTTGGTTGGTTTGTGATTCTTAAACAAGATTACTATTCTGTAAACTCAAGGATGGAGAGAAAAAGAGGACACTAGTAGGGATAAGCGTCATTTAAAAGGTATGTCACTTGTAACCCATTAAACTAGTTCATATGATGATGAATTTTAAGGCAAAGTGTGTGCCATGTTCTTTTTTGTTCTAGTTTCTTGTGGAATCTAGGGAGATCCGTTTAAGTCCACATTACCGATTAATCCGATAACAATCCTCCCTACGAGGTTCCAAATAACATATAGACTAGTAGCCTTATCCATTGGGCTCCTTATTTGCTTCTAAAATGACTCAAATGACTTGATATTTTATGTACAAACACACTAGGAATTACTCATCAGACCTCAGGGCCTTCTCTTCGAGCTTCAAATTTGTTGAGTATTACCCAAAATGAAAAATACTAAAGAAAATGGATATTTGCAATGAAGTGAAAAAAATGAAATTATTTAAGTAAAATAGTGCTTGAGAAACCTGGCATTAATAGGTCCTCCAATGATGTATTCTTCATTGAGCTCTTGTAATAGGAATGCATTATTCCCATGATATGTCACAACTTTGTATGGAACTTTCCAAATATTTTCAAATTTAGAATGTTTACCCTTGTCTTCATTTCTTGCATCCCATTTTAAAACCAAATCATTGATCTCAAAATCATCAACCTTAGTTCTCATGTCAAAAACAATTTTCATTCTGTCTTGATATACTTGAACATTATTAAAAAACTCTTCTCTCATTTGATTAATATGAACTAACTGACTTATTCTCCTTTGAACATGGTTTGGTTCAACATCTACTTCTTGCAACAAACTCATGACTGGAAGTCCAATAGAAGTATTAAAAACTACCTATGTACCATAAACAAGATGGAATGGAGATGTGCCAATAGATTTCTTTGTACTCGCTTTGTCTACCCAAAGTGCAAAAATTAGTTTCTCATGCCAAGATTTATTGTTCTCCTGCAGTAATTTTTTGATGATCCTGATCAAAATTTTATTAGATGATTTAGCCAAACCATTACCTTGTGGGTAATAAGTTGTTGAGTGACTGAGTGTGATACCATAATTAGTGAAGAATTCAACTAGTTTCTTCAACTTGAAAGCAACAGTGTTATCTATAATAATTCTTCTTGGACAAACAAACCTTTAGAGTATATTTATTTCTAGATATTGTATGATGAATGAATCAATGGATTGACGGGTAGGTACAACTTCTATCCATTTTGTGAAATATAATGTGCCTGTTAAATCCATCTATCTTGAGTTGAGGATGAACGATATACTTCCCCTATGAAATCTAAACCCCATTTTTGGAAATGGGCTTCTACAAAAACCAGTTTTAGAGGCAAAGGCAGAATATTTCTTTCCATCAAAATATATTGCATTCATGGCAAGTGGAAATTTTCTTATATACATCAGAAAATATGGTAGGCCAATAGAAACCTGATCTCAAAATTTAGTAACTTTTGTCTTATAGTAATGATGAACTCCAAATTCACCTTCATGGAACTCTTTCATGACCTACTAAGCTTCAACTTCTGTAATACATTTCAATAATACTCCACCTATGTCTTTCCAATAGATGAAATCATTAAGGATACCAAAATTTATTTCCTTTTTCTTCAAAAATATGTCTTTAGTTTTTGACAACTCAGGAGGGGCTTGCAAATTTTGTAAAACAAATATGATTTCTATGTACCAAGATGAATCCAAAAATTTTAGGCTTACCTGAGGAGGGGCTTCTTCTTCTACATCTTGTGAGAGATCATCAATAAAATTTACGCCCAATGAATCAAAATTTGATTGAGTCATCATCTGAGCAAGACCTTGTCCTTTGATCAATTAAGTAGGATTAATTTTCACATCCTATTCCAACAAGGTTGCAATCCACTTACCTCTCTTTCCTTTAGGATCAAGTTGATTCAAGATATCTTTCACAACACTATTGGGAACATATGAAAGGACATGAGAGTGTAAAAAATACATCCTGAATTCTTTCAAAGCCTTAACTAAGGCATAGGCCTGTTTCTTCGTAATATTTTACTTAAGAGTTGAATCTCTTAAAGACCTACTGAAAAAGGCAATAGTCTGCTCCTGGTTCTGGGCATTTTTTTGCATTAATATTCCTACTATAGTGTGTTCTGAGGAAAAGGAGAAAATAATGAAATCCTTTGAAAAATATAGGTTGATCAACACGGGAGCTTTGGTTAAAGCTTCTTTCACCTCTTCAAAATAATGTTTTACATCTTCTGTCCATTTTATTTCATTTCCTTTCCTCAACATATTTGTGATATGCTTTATTATTTCAACAAGGTTAGGGATAAACCTTCTTAAAAAAATTATCCAACCTAAAAAGGATTGTACCTCTTTTTTTCTCTTTGGAATACAATTTTTTTGTATTGAAGCCACTCTTTTAGGGTAAATTTTGATCCCATATTTTTAAATTATATGTCCCAACAATTTACCTTCTTGCACAACAAAATTTTCCATTTTTTGGTTGAGAGAGATCCCAAATTTTCTGCATTTCTCAAAAACCTGTTTCAAATGCTGCAAATGTTCACTGTTATAATTTGAATGCACAGTTATATCATCTAAGTAAATCAGAATGAATTTATCTTTCTCCTTGGAAAATGTTATGTCCATAGCCCTCTAGAAAGTTTCTCCTGCATTCATGAGTCTGAAAGGCATCTTAGCATACATGAAAGTGCCCCATGGGATTATAAATGGTGTCTTATCTTGGTCATTTGAGTGTACCATGATCTGGTTGTATCCAGAAAACTCATCCAACATTGACATTCTCTAGGAGCCTGCAATATTTTGTAAGATATGATCCATTTTTGGCGAGGGATAATTGTCTTTAAGAGGAACTCTATTCAAATTTCTAAAATCTATACAAAGCCTTATTTCTCCATTTTTCTTTCTGATAGGTACAAGGCTAGCTAGCCATTTGGAGAATCTCAAAGAAAAAATTATCTTGGAATCTAATAACTTCCTTATTTCTTTCTCAATGAGTGGCAACAAGAGTCGATTTATTCTTCTCATTTTTTTCTGAAAGGTTTCTGATCTTCTTTAATTGGTATTATATGTTGAATTATG
This sequence comes from Picea sitchensis, assembly GCA_010110895.2. NCBI lineage: Eukaryota > Viridiplantae > Streptophyta > Pinopsida > Pinales > Pinaceae > Picea > Picea sitchensis. The sequence goes on along the minus strand of SNQJ01S0056453.1, from coordinate 19,486 downwards.
CCTTTATTATAAACCTTTAGGTCTTCATAACTCCAAGAAAACACATCATAAAACTGTTTCATTAATTCAAGATATTTCTTTTTGTTTTCAGAGGACAAGTACTTAGGAAATTTGACAATTTTAGGTTCTTTGCCAATCCCTATATTAAAATCATCAAACCCACTTTCATTTGGACTTACACTGGGATTTTTAGCCACATCATTTTCATCAAAAAAAAATTCAAGAGGCACAAGACCCTTTGGAATTGTATTATTCTTCAGTTGAATAATTTCTCTTCCTTCTATCTGATTTTCATACCCATCTGAGACTGATACGAGATTTGCATTTTCATCTTCATCACAAAAAATTTCTTCATCAATTTGGACAATTTCATACTCTTCTTTCGACTACAAAAATATGATAGTCTGTTTTTCATCCTCAAAAACTAGTCATCGTTTAATATTATCTAGAATACATTTCCTGTATTTTAATTCAACTTCATATTTCTTGTTGGGATAAATTGGAATTTTAAACAATCTTGTTGATGTGGAAAGAGAATATGCAATCCAATTTTGTTCCTTTGGTACCACTAATTGTTATATTCAAAGAAATTTTCAAGCAAATCCAAGACCAAATTCCTATAGGTTCTAATTCTAGGATGCTTTGTTTGGTATGTACCTTTAATCTGGTTGATCATAAGCTCAGAATCTCGATACACAGATATATTCTTATCTTTTAAATCCTTTAAAACTCCTAATCCTAAAATAATATCTTCATATTCATCCATATTATTTGTGCAATCAAAAGCCAATTTATAAGAACAAAGTTTTGAAGTAGTATAAGTAGAAATGATCCAAACAAAAAAAAATTCTCCCTCTTTGCTAACTACTCCATCAAAATCCATATTCCACACAAATTCATCCTCTTTATTGTTTTGTTATGAAACTGATCCTATTTGTTGATCCTTTGAAATAATCTAACCATATTCTTCAAAACACAAATCATTATAGAAAATAGAATATCCAATGTTTGTCTCAATTGAATAAATAGGGTGATTGTTGGGTTTATCTTTGATTCTTTCCATGTATTTAAAATGAACCTCCATGTATATCCTTATGTCCTAACCGAAGACTAGCACTGTGGCATAGGACATGTCCATTTTCAAGGTACCCTTGAGTTTAGCAGCCCGTGATCTCGATAGTAACATTCCAAATTTAGGAGGAATGTCTGCAACAACTACATCCATTATCATAGTTTTTGATGGAATCTGAGCTAAAGTAGCAACCATATATTTACTCAGATATTCACATTTAACCTTTCTTGAATCAAAGGAAAATAGATCCTTGTATGGTATAATGATATCCGAACCCAACTCTTCCATGATAACCTTTGGCATCAGTTTGTGAGATGCTCCTGAATCTAACATTTCATTATGAAGAATTACATTATGGATATTTAGATTGACATAGAAAGGAGGCACATCATCATCATTGCTAATTTCCTCAACCCAGGGACCAAATAAAATAGCAGGATGGTCATCTTGTGCATTAAGTGTTTATGAGGTTTGTTCCATTTTAAGCATCTTTACAATCTAACTTTTATATTCCATATTTTTTATCAACTCATTAAAAGGTACAAAAATCTTAATCTTTACCATTTCATTTTCAAAATTAAAGGAGGGTTGAGTTTTTTCTACTTCTTTTAGAATTGTTTCTCTTCTTTCCTCTAGAACATATTTAGGAGGATATTCTTTCTGTTTAATTTTATTTTATGTATCCTTATTTGGAAAAACCTTTTCTTGATGACTGGAAGAGGGCATGTCAGCTCTAGGATCCTTTGGAGTACTTGATGCAATTTTCTTAATCTTGAGGTTATATTGTTTTTGGAATTCCATGATGGCATTCTGATACCCTTTCCTGTAATCGTATTTCTCCTTTAATTACTCATGTTGTTCAATTGTTGCATCCCCTTCTTCATCAAACTGTTTGATTCTTCGTGCATAGTTATGTGGTAGATTATAAAGTGCAACAGGGAGAACTAATGGAGAGAATATTGATGCCATGAATATAGGAGGGGCTTGACTTGATTGTATGATCTCACTAGGAATTACTACAACTTGGATAGGGAAAGCAAGAATAAAGGTTTGAAATTTCTTTCCATCAAATAAAATTTCAGTCAAATCGAATTCTGACTTGGATGTAAACAAGGATTACTCAAATTTTATATCAAATTCAAGGTCATCAATTATTTTTACTCCACCTTTAGGAAATGACAAAACTATGTCCAGAAAAATACCTAATTGAGTTTATTTTTGGTTAATTTTGCGCATAATTCCTTCTAGGTTATCGATGGCTTGTGGAGGATCTAGATCTGGATGATGCCTTGTGTACTTTATTTCGGTAGCCAGGATTTCATAACAAAATTTATCTTCAACAACTGATATACAAAATTGAAGAGAGAGAGCCCTTCCAACCAGAGAGGGCTCTCTCTCTTCAAATCAATCACTGAAAGGATAGATTTGGTTTAACTCAAAGTCTAGATCTCTAAGATAAATACATTTATAGGGTTGGTGACAATATGAGAAGAAAGTACATTGGATTATGGAGTCACTAAAGTCAAAAGTCAATAAAAAATTGTTAAATACTTGGTAAATTTGAGATAAGACTGAACATAGGCAAGATAGAAAGTAATATTCTAAGCCAAATAGATATATTGTATATATCAAGTTACAGAGAAAACAATAATTCTTCGAGGCCACTAATAAGGATGAATCTCAAAGAAATTCTAGCAAAAGTACAACTCGAACTACATACAATGGAGCATCTAATAAAGATGATTTGTGATACATGTATTTCACATCAACATAGAGAAGAAACCATACAATATCAAGTATAAAATATGAAAGAAAATACTGAGGAATCATATGCATAAAATATTACAATCACATGTAACATAGTTACCAACTAAACGAGAACTGTATAGAGTTCTCGTTATTTTGGGGGTCCAATTTTTTACCCCATTTTTAAAAATGGTGCTACCGGTAACACATCCCTCCCCCATTGTTTTTAGGTGGTTTTCAATATTTTGAATTTTTTGATCCATAATGTTTCCAAATTATTTTTTTAAATGCTTATTTTTCATCTATTTTCAATTTTTTCTATATATATATATATATATAACAATGTTTTTAGTCTTTTTTTCATGCTTCTTTCAGTCTTAAAAATATTTTTTACCATTTACTTTTTGAAGTTACGATTTTTCATATAATTTTGTCTCCTTAATTAATTTATTGTTCCATACTTTTTAAATACAGTGAAAAACATCATTTTTAATACATTGTTTACCTTTACTTCAATAAATAAATAAAAATTGTAGTTAAATGACACTATTTTTTAATATTTAGCAAAAAAATCACATTTTATAGCCATATATAATAAAAAAACCTATACATTTTGGTACATATTCCTTAAAATAGCATGTCAAATAAAGCATTTTATGGACATAATTGAACAAAAAAAAGTCTAAATTTTATAAAAAAAATATCATTTTCTTTCATATTTTTATACATTTGAAGTAAAAAAATGACAACATTTAATACAATTTTCCACTGTATAGTGATTCACATACAAATAAAATGAAAATAAATAAAAATAAATAAATATTCATCACAAAAGAAAGATAGATACATCTTTATTCTTATTTTCAAATATGAAAGTCAAATCATTATAGTTATAACTCATCAAAAATTTGCAAAATTGAGCATCATCTTCAAAGGAATCTTTAAACTAATTAATAATATCATATATCCCAAATTCATCATTCTCAACAGAAACATTATCATCTTCTTTGATGTCATTTTGTGCTTCCATTGTGTCATCTTTTTCTTCCATTGGTTCTTTGATATCTGCAAGTTCTCCAAAGTGATTATTTCCAATCATTCCTCCTAATTGTAATTGAGGTTCCTTTGACCATTTTCCACATTTGATTCACTAAAATATCATTTTCTCAAGCCAACTTATTGCATTTCATCTGGAAGAGATGGAATGACATTAATTCTTTGTTGAATAAAATTGTACTGCATTGGGTCACTTTCAATGGCTATGCAATTCCTTCCTTTCTATAGACAACATGCTAATGTTGTACCTAATCACCAAATAAAAAATTAATAATGAAGTTAGATACTGTAAATAGATATAAATTAAAAATAATATAAGATTGAAGTATAATTTTATAAATATTAGATCATAATTCTTACCTGAACCCGATAACAAATCCAAAACCCAATATCCTTCTTTTGAAAATTTATCTATAAGATAATTAATTAATGCTTGTGGTTTTTGATAAATGTTAACCATCTCTACTTTCATATCTTTTTCCTCATATGTTAGCTTTCTAACCACAACATTGTATACCAATATACTACTAGGAGTCTCTCCATCATTTGCATTGGTAAGAATAGAACTATAAGAATCATCTTTTGTCCAGGTTGCAAGATGTATACTCTCTAAATCACGTTTAAATGATTCTTTCTTGGAGCTTTGAATATTAGGCTTGTTCCTGTAACATAAATAAGTGAAAATTCAATTAACTTGTGAATTAATAAAATCGTTTTCTAATCTTAATTGCTAAACATACACTTTCAATATATTACCAAATAAACTACATCCCTATCTTTTCTTTCCCCTTGAAGCTTGATTTTACTAATCCTTGTTGTGTGTATGGATGAAATACTAGAAATATCCAAAATAGTGATGTTGTGACTTCTGTAAATCCCATAACCACTTTACTGAAAGCTTGGTAAGTATAAGGCTCAATATCATATCCAATGTTTTAGATATTATAATCATGAGGGATATCCTCAATAACTAGGGAGTATTCTTTTTTAGGAACAATACTTGCAAGTTTTTCATAATCACCTAATATCACTTTATATTGAACAGTGTCAAGCCCATTCCAAATGTAGTAATCAAGGGTGTCATCAAGTTGAACATTTTGAACATGTCTCCTTCTTTCTCTTTCAAACTTGGCTTTTTGAATAAAACTTTTGAAAGATTCAGGTACTCCATCTGCATTCTTCTTTTGAATGTTTAATGAAACAAACAAACATATAGTTATATATCTATAACTATTAAAATATAAATAAATTAAATTACAAACAAATAATATGAATGTAATAAATCAACATATATTTTTGAATGCAACAAAAAATTGTTTCAATACTGCTGAAGAACTTGAATTTGGATAGTTGAGTTTAACATCATTCCAAATTTCTTCATTCAACATCTTGACCATTTCCTCTTGTATTTTCATATACACCTTTTGACTAAATAAAACAAAAATAATGTTAAATTGATATATTAAACTAAAAAAATCACTTTTCTTGTCCTAACATAAATAAAAATAACTCAACAGACTTTTTAAATTCACCACTCATTTCTTCCATTGACAATTCTCCTGGCCTAACACGTGATAATATAGTTATGATAAGTTTAACATCCTTCACTCCTTGTATTGATATCCAAGGTGTTATATTCATATCATCAAAAATATTTCTTATGTCAGGACCTGTATTACTTATGCCACATATCAATTGTTTAGCCTTCTTAACTCTTTGAATTTTTATACTAATATTTTCCCATAGGGTGAAGATCTCATATATCAAATCCCATACATGTCCAATTCTAAATCCCAATTGAAAATAATTATCAACGGCTCTAAATATATCACTTCCTTTGTGATATTTTTCTTTTGTATTTTCATCATCAAGTAAGAATCTTATTTCCATACAACATTGCTTCTTAAACTTAACGTCAACATTTGATCTCTCCCCGTGACATATTTTAGAAAATTCATTATGGATAAATCTCATACTTTTAATGAAGGTCATAGAAACTATGTACTCATTGTCTGTGTTATGATTCCATGCCGGTAAATTTTCTTTTGAATCTGTTAAACTGACATAAATTATGCATTTGACTGTCTCAAAAAGAGGATTATTGGGATATTCTTGCATCAATTCTCTTCTAGCCCCTACATAATGATTTCCTCCAATAACATAATATTTGTAGTCAAGACATTTTGATATATCAAATTATTCCCTCGTAGGAACTTCCATTGGGTCAATAACAACTAGTTAGTCAACCACATGTGCATATGGATTGTATCTACTCAATTCTTTCAAATTGTGAATATGCAAGTGATGTAGTTTTATGATATGATATTTTTCCTTCCTTTCTATGAGTTTATAAAGTTGTTTCACATTCAACTAAAATTTGTGTCCTTCATCAACTGAGTTTGTCATCCTCATTCTATTTTGAATGGCATTTTGTGTTGTTTTCATAATACCATCCTCTAGATCAACACCCGATGTTATTATTTCTATTATACCTTTAGCAATTTCACTATAATACTCTAAGCTAATGATGGCTTCTTGAACATTATCAACATTTGTTTTCTTCCTTTTATGATTTAAATGTGTTTCCTCTAAATCAATGATTTCTTCATAATCAATAGGAATAGACTCATCATCAACCATCGCTCTAATGTGTTTATCTTGTTTTTTATTTTTGAGAGAAGGAGTGATAACCTCATTGGGACCAATCTCAACAAAATATTCATTTGGATTTTCCTCATTTTCAAATGTAACCCTTTTAGGATTTCTAGAATGAGGACTTTTCTTTCTTCTTTCATGTTCTTCTCTGTCTACTCTTGTAGGTTCGACCTCCATTACTCTCTATTTCTTTTTCCTTCCTTCTTGTGTCTTTTCAATATGAAAAGATTTGATGACATCCATGATATCATTCTCTGTAGAGTAAATCCCCACTAACATATGTGAAAGTGTTCAAAAAAATCCTGTTAAAATAAAATATAACATTTTCATGTTAAACAAAATTAAAACATGACCATGATACTAAAAACAATAAATGACACAAAATAGAAATACAAAATTTACATTGCCTTTCTCAATGTCATCAACGATGGATACCCATAATCCTGAAAAGCATTCATTTTTGTTATAATTGCTCAATTTGAAACAATATCTAAACTTGATATAAGTTCTCCCTTGTTTGACAAGTGAATAAACAATATGTGGCTGACACCAAACATATATCTCGTAACAAGCCAAGTGTCTGATTATTTCCTTGCACATGTTCTAATTTGGCACAATACAAATATATATGATCTCCATTATTTCCTTGCTTGTCTTTAAAAAACAAATAATATTCTTGTTTGTTTTCACCTTCCACAAATTTCCACTCTCTAACATTCTTCATTGCCTTTGATAGCTCAGGTGTTAAGCTATCGTTGTGTTGCCTAACATTCATGGAGATTCCAATTTCATTTTTGGATGTCATTATTGAATGTTGTGATCCAAATATGTTCATAGATAATCTCTCACCTTCCATTTTCCTATATTAAGATAAAAAAAATATAGGCCTTTCACATTATAATAAACTAAAAAACACAACATTGAATATTAAAACTAATTAAAAAAAAAAAAAAAATTACCCATATGTAAAAACCAATTCGACCCATAGACTTATTGGTCTTATGTTAGGATTGGGACCCTAAGTTGGTCGCGGTGGGCCAACATTGTGGCTAATTCATGGGCATGCCCACAGCTTGGCCACAGGGTTTCTCCTCCACGACCAAGTCGCAGTCCCCAGGGCTTGGTCGTGGGGGTTGGGGTGATGCCCAACATCACCCCAGCCCCTCGCGGCTAAGGAAGGAACATTGCCCAGTGACCACCATGGGCCAAAAGCTAATAAAATTTCAGTAAAAAGAAATAAAAAAATCTAATTTAAAAAAAAAATTATATGTAAATTTGACTTTTTTCCATTTTTTTTCAAAAAGTCTTAAGGATTTTGTTAAGATTTTTTGAAAAAAGTCTCAAAATTTTTAAAAAGTTGGGTATTTTTTAGAAAAAAGTAGAAAACATCTAAACAAATTTAATGTTTTTTAATTTTCGCATGAAAAAATATTATATGATTTAAAGATAATCTTATACACAGTTTGTTTTCGTAAATTGCAAGAATAAAAAAAAAATAGCCTCTAAAATGCTAGATTCTCCTCGGATGTCGAGCTTGATGTTTATGCTTGCTAGATTCTCCTCGGATGTATTCTAGATGTTTTAGCTTGCTCCAAATCCTAAAACAAATACTGCCCAAGATATAACACAATATAAAAAGATAAAACAAGACTGTGTATATATAACACATATGATATAAATTACTATTAGTATAACGAATGTGGGATAAATAAAAAATAGGTATATTGTCGACATATATACCTAAAATTATATGGATCATCAATATGTTTAATAAATGTGGGATAAATAAATAAACATGACAACTATTGTATTT